>PVKH010035039.1:0-11783 GCA_004027955.1 Chaetophractus vellerosus | reverse complement strand
AGTCCTCTCTCTCACATGGCAGAGTCAAAATGGAGGCTGTCTTTCTCTCTGTGTTTCTACTTTCAGTTCTCAGTTTATATAATACCCCAGAAGAGGAAAGAGACCTAATCTGAATCACACCTCACTGATGTAGTGCAATCAAAGGCTCTAAAGAGATCTAATCGAAAGTGATCCAATCAAATGTCCCTTAACGGAATCTAATGCAATAAACAGGTCTCACACTCATGCAAATGGATTCGTTTTAAGAACATAACTTTCTGGGATTCATAAAACCACTTCAAACCTTCACAAAGGGAGAGGGGGAATGCGTGCTTGTCAAAAAGAAAAAAAAGAAAACCAACGATTATCAATGTGGAAATATTTGTACAGGAGGATCCTTAAACATACTATAGTGAAATCTTGATGTATCAGTATTGCACATCAACTGGATTTCTTTACGGTTATCTGCAGATCTAATCATCATTCTAGCAACTTACTCAAAGTACTCTTTCACTGAAAAGGAAAAAAATAGTAACATGGTGAACAAATCAGTTTAAAAGTAGTTGAAAAGGGAAAGTAAACCATGATATTTTGTCATCATATTTTCAGCCAAGAAAATAACAAAGCTTTAGGACAACTATGCAAGCAAACTTAAGGCAAATTTAGAGGAGGAAAATCTTCACCTGAATGTTTCCTTTAGCAACAGATTCAGGATTTGCTATATTAACTCCTTTTTTCACTAAAAATTCTAGCTACTTTAATTTCTACTATTAATTTTGCCTAGTTTTTTTTCTTTCTTTCTTTGATCATCTTTGTAAATATATTTGATAGATTCAAAAATTACATGAAATATATTTTAGTTAAGAAGCATAATATAATGAATAAGTATGAACTCACCACCCAACTCAAGAACCTAAACTGTACCATATCCCATCCTCCAGAGGTAATCACAGTCCCAAAAGTTGTGTATCATTATACCACTTTTAAAAAAAATATGTACTTTAAACATAAATATATATGAAATAACAATAATAACAAAAACAAAGAAACATGCCATCTTGGTATCAAAATAGATAGACATAGCTTAGAGGTAAGATTTTATACTAGAAAAGAACTGTATTTGGACTCAGACAAATCAAAGTTCCTACTTGGGTCCCTTTCCTAAGGTACATGTGACTTACTTCATTTATTGTTTCCACTACAGATAGTGTTCCCAGTTAAATGGATGGGCCCCACTCTCCAAATATTTTTTTTAATTATAGGGAGAAAAAAACAAGCATCTCTTTTAATTTCTTTTCTTTTTTTTTTCATACTGTCCCTCTTTCATTTAGTTGCCATTTCTCTCAAAATTCACTCTTCTTATCATCATTTTCATTGGATTACTCATTGAGACTCTTTCCTATTCCAGAGCTGCTTTCTTGGCTCTATTCCCCTCTGTTGTCATATCCTAAGATGTGAAATTTGGAGTGATGCCAGTCATCTCTGTAATCCATCCGAAGGGAAGAGACACTGTGTGTGCTGTTGGATTAGTGATTCCTAGTGTCATTGATCAACCCTGGGATTCCAGCATCTGACAGAGAAGGCCCTTCTGGCAACTTGATGGTTAACAAGTTCAGCAGGGAAACAAGGTTGGATCTTGGTTGAGAGGGATATATGTGGGAAACCAAAATCGCAAAGAGGTAGGGGAATCTGAGGAGTCTGAAAAATAGAATTGGGAAAAAGGCAAGCCTAGTAGGTCATAAAGAAGGAACACAGTAGATTTAACGATCAGCTCTTGATTCACTGGGGGAGTTAGTTCTACTGGTAAACTTGTGGTCACAGAGAAGTTTATAAAGTGCCACAGCATGAACTGCCTGAGCCAGGCACTGGCTCAGGGTAGAATATCCTCTTAGATGCAGGATTCTAATATATAACCCATCTGGCTCTTTCTCTTCCTTGTTCAGAGAAAAGGGAGATTTTGCTCCCAGAACAGGTAAAACTGAGTTTTACAAGGTGCAGACAATGGAGGTACACTTGTATCTGCCTATGGTGGCTTTCCATCTTTAAAAAAGAAAGTATTAATGGTTTGATGCATACCCAACTCACCAGGACATCAGGTCTAGCTCTTGGATCTGCCTTGGAAATGTATCTGCCAGATATTCTAACATGGTCTTTGAAGCGATTAAGAGGAATTAATAGCTAGCATCCCTGTCAAATTGAATGTTAAAATACTCTCTAATAATAATGCCAGCTTAGTGATTGACTTAATGAACATCAATCAAAAGAGGCAGTGTCAGCCAGTCATTTGATACCTACAAAAACATCTGTCAGATTAACTGGAAATATCTGTGTATAAAATTTTGACATTAGTTGAATGGAAAATGTCATAGTAACTTCTCTAGAGGCTTCAATCACATTCAAAGATTTATTTTTGCTTGTGGCACAGTCTGCCACTGAAGAGAACACCCAGGGCAGTTGAACTTATTATAAGGTGTCTCATTCAGCTCTGAGTTTGAACTCTGTCTACAAGATCCATGTAATTTTTTGTCCCAGGTTTCTTTTGGGGGGATAACTTAGTAAATAGTCTCCAAGCTAAGGGCTATCTAGTAGGATATTATCAATTATCAATTCTCCTTAAAAATTCAGTGGACAAAGGGCCACTGATAAGAATCATCTCTTGGGAAAATGGTGAAGTTGTACTCAACTCAAAATTTATTGTAGTTGGGAATCCTTTTCTTACCTAAGAACTGAAGTTTACGTAAAGCAAAGGAGAGGCTTAGTGCCTGCCCTTGAATTCCCCCATGATTTGCCCTTTGTCCATGTACCCCATATTCTAAAACTTTTTCCTTATCTGCAAAGCCCCTCTTCCAATGCCAATTCAAATTTACCTTCTAGTATTTATTACACTAGGATTAGTTTCTACTTTCTGCAACAACAGTTAAGGTTTGTCTAATTTGAGCAGTCTTAGGCATCAGGCATGCTAGGATTCCATTAGCAACCTACAGAGATAGCCTACATGGGAATCGGGGTGGAGTTTGGGGAAAGTAACTGGCCTGGTGTCCTGAGGACACCTAAGAGGTTGAATTTAGGATGTGCTGTGAGCATAGGGGTCAGTGGATGCAGGTATGATTAACAGTCATCTCCTGGTTAAAATAAGTTAGTATTTTTTTCCAAAAGAAAACTCAATGGTTACCAATTATTTAAGTATTTAATGCTATTATGTAGGCAAATCAATAGAAATAACTTGTATGAAGCGAGAGGTATATATAAATAGTGATAGTATACAGATTAAATTCACAAAGTTATAGGCCTTTTATAGGTAGTCAAGATAAAGAATTAAAGTGTGGTTTTATAATATTATCTTTAAAGTAATTATGGCAGGAAAGATATACAAGCACCATATATTTGTATGTACACTGATTTTATTTTGCAACATGTTAATAAAACAAACTATACTACAAACACTAGTGAAAATGATTGTTGAGTTTAGTTTCTAAATACAGAATTGGCTGGGAGAAATTAAAAATTCTAATATTTTAAGGTCATTTTTTAAATTTGACTTCTCCAGTAAAATATTTATGAAGTGATGTGAAGTTGTTATACATGTGATTATTTCACTTGCCATTTATCTATGCACTATGATCAATTTGTCTTTTATTAGTTCTTAAGTTCAGGGCTTATTTCATTTTTCTTCTAAATATTTTAAATGTCTTGTGCATTTGTAAGCCTATGATTACAACTGAAAAACAAACTGGCTCATTTTGTAATGTAATTTTATGTAATTTTACGAGGATGAATGCAGATGGAATTCTAATGAGAGATATATATAGAAAGTAAATAATGTGAGTTTGCTTTTTTGGTGAAGCAATGTGAGGGACAACTCAGAGGAAATATGCCCTTACAAAGATAAATATGCTATGAGGGAGGACACTGTGACTCTCCTTCCTCTGGGGAGGAGGGGCTGGGTAAGGCACCTCCAGGTCTCACTTTCTCCAATGCCAGTGTAGTACTATTTGGCCTCAGTGCCAGCGAGAGCCAGGCCCTGGGTAGAGCTGGAAGAGTTCATTTTGCCTAGTATTGTTTGTTTTCTAGCCTGCGAAATGACATCCCTTCAGATTTCTGCAGAGGTGTGATTGCAGACCTGGGAGATGGAGATTCTCTTTCTTGATTTTACTACGAAACTCTTCTCCAAATTATTCCCAGAAGGGCTCACTATGCACATTTCTAGAGCCCCAGGGAGCCCCAGGATTCAATTTCAAAAAGTGGCAAGAGACCAAAGAATTAATTTTCTTTATTATTAAGACCTGAACTATTAAGTGAATAATATCTTTACTTTGCAGGATGATGGAAATCTGATCGTGCTTCTCTTGTGTTTGTGGTTTTGTTTTAATGTTATTTTTCTTCTCAAAGAAATCCAAGGGAACATCTTTGTGTACTATTCATTTATAAATTTATCTTCTATATCAGTAGGCCACGGATACCTGATTAATGTATGCTTTAAAGACTTTGCAGGAGCATATGGATGGTGGTTACCTAAAGCCCTCCGTGGCTGCTAATATGCAAGTATGTCAGTAAATTATTCCTGTTTTTGTTTTTGAGAATGCATACTGGTTTCCTAAGATCTATATAATTCAAATAGGGAATAATCTGAATATTAGTGTTCAAATGTGTCTATTTTAGAATTGAATAATAGGCAATTTCCTTAGATTTCACTGCATGCGTAAGTCCTTTTGATTTGTGAATCTGAGGTTTTACTAATTTTCTAAGCAGTGGTGAATTAGCTGAATTTAATTCTACTCTTGCATTGCACTTCATTGTTCATAGAATGCAGTTGGCTAGTTTTAATTTCATGCTTCTGATTGGAAATTGCATGGTAGAAATGAACTCATCACAACAGGTAAACAAATTTGACCAAGATATGAAGTGGGCTCCTCCAGCTCGCATAAAGCAATATGAATGTCTTCTCTGGGGTATGTGGGCAGCTGTGGTGGCTAAAAATGAGTTCCCTTGTTTGTTGGTGTCTTTGCATCTAATTTTAACTAAACCTGAACAGGACATTCAAAAAGCTGTATAGTGTTGCTCTGCAAATTAGCAGGGGCCAGTCCATGCGGGCTTGGAATGGGACAATTGAAAAGCTTTCATAAGAATTAGGAATTTCTTCTACAAGATAATTCATCCCGTAGACTGCTGATATAAAATCACTATGCAACAATACATGTGGGGAAATCTGATGCATGATTTCGGACATAGTAATTTGTTCGGGAGATGAGCTTTTGTTTTTTAAACTTATCAGCAATAGTCCTGCTCTCTTTCTCTCCCTGCTTTTCCCAAAATTTGTATTTTCTTTTTCTTTCTTCTCTAAACACTTGATTTAGTACTTTTTTCTTCTCCAAGAGTAAAGAGATGGTAGAGGGGAGATGTATTTTGTCAAAGAGAGGGTCATAATGAGAGACTATACTTTGTATTTTAATTTATTTTGACTTTTGAATTGCATTTATTGCTCTTAATTTTTTTAAAAACAGGCAAAGTGAAATGTAATATTTTTTCCTCAATATTTTCCTACCAAAACCCAGTAACTTAGAATCAATGAGGTAAAAAATGTTTGCTTCTGGACTGAGTTAACTTTTATATATTGGCGATCTCTGTATTTTAACTCTAAGACTTTTTTTCCTCCTACAGTAAGGAGAATGAAGTTGACCTATCATATGCAAAGCAAGATGCAAATTTAAAGGCTAAGCAGAGAACTGGATGCAAGATGTGCAGCCAATTTGGGTGTGAGTTGAGGGACCATGGAAGAGAAGATTTAGGTTAGTGGATAGCAAAATAGGAGGTGGTTTGGAGGAACTCAAGATAATGTAGTAATATGTCTTCACTGTATTTAGGGGGGTGGTTGGAGTCATTTAAAAGTCCTGGGACAGACTAGAAACCATGGTATTAAAAACTATTCATTAAATGAAATCTTGAACAGATGATCAATAGTTTAAGCAGATAAAAGTGATTGTAGGGAAGGAAAAGGCCTTGTTTTCTTGCCCTCACCCGAGACTGGCCTCTGGGTAAACCTATGCCTTTGTAGAGAGTAGGTTGAAAACCAGTGTTAGCCATGCCTCCTGAATTTGTCTCAGAAAGCATATTTTGGGCTGTCATCCATTGGCAAGTCCGCGTGAGACTAAACACTGTGGAGAGGTCTGGATGGTCACAATGTTGCAATCCTGGGGAAGGCAACCCAAGGAAGAGAGAACGTACCTCAGTCAAGGTCCAGTGAGTCTCCTGGATCTCACTTCAGGCCTAACAGAAGGAATCTCAAGGAAATAAGAATATGATCCTGTAAACCCACGTAGCCTTCCTTCCTTAAGGTAGTTGTTAAGGTCCACAAGAGTTTAGGAGGTGGAGCTCACTAGCTAACCGACTGCTTGAGATGTTCTTCCTCTGGCTCTCTGCATGGCACCTCCTCCTCTTTCAGGTGTTAGTTCACATGTCACCCCCTCAGAATGGCCTTTCCTGTCTCCTCTATTTACTTTAGGTGCTCTTTTCCCAGGCACATTATTAATCTCCATCACAACACCCTGCTTATCATTTTAGAGATCTTAGGAAGAGTTTTCACTTTCTTAATTTCAGTCTTTCTTACTAGAGTGTAATCTCCATTAGGGCAGGGACCATGTCTGTTGAATTCATTATTATATGTTCAGTACCTGCTGGATAAAGTACCAGGCACATGGTAGATGCTTAATGAATTTTGGTTGAACGAATGAATGGGCTATCTTATATGAGGTGTGTAATGGTTTGACAGTTTTATCTAATTATGAATTCCAAAAATATAAATTGAATCATGCTTGTAAACTGATCTGTTCAAATGTGCATGATTGGGTTATGATTAGGGCATTGACTGGGCTGCGTCAGTAGGGCATTGAGCCCCACCCCTTGGTGGGTGTGGTCTCAAGTATAAAAGGCAAGGCAGAAGATTTGAGAAGCAGATTTTTGAGATGCAGTTCTGATGTTGGAGAGGGCCATTCGCCTGATAGTCTACAACTGACCTTGTGGAAGAAGCACTAAGCCCGGAGAGAAACGCAGCCCTGGCAGGAAAGTAACCCAAAGGCCTGAGCCCTTGCAGACGTCGGCAGCTGTCTTGCTCCAATACGTTGACTTTGGTGAGGGAAGAAACTTATGCTTTGTGGCCTGGTAACTGTAAGCTTTTACCCCAAATAAATACCCTTTATAAAGACCAACCAAATGTTGGTATATTTTGCAAAGACACCTCTTTGGCCGACTAATACAAGGTCTGAAATACAATGGAAGTCACTGGAAGACTCAGTGGGGGCATCTCTTTTAGGTAGTTCTCCAGGGTAGTGAAATTTTAAATATCTTGAAATTTTTTTTTAATGAAAGAAAATGGTGAACCCTTGTTTGTGCATCAGTGTTTTAATGAAAAATAAGTCAATGCCAGTAAAGCAGAGTATATATGGTTAACAAATCATCCATAGTAAAGGAGATACAAAGTATTAGGAAAAACAATAAACAGGTTAATGAGGCTAGGGGCTTGAAATTGTAGAGCATATATATTTTCTCTCTTCTCTCTATTATTATTTCAAAGTCACATTAAAATTAATGCCATATATATGTATATACCTAGAGGTAGTACCATTTTGTACTATGCACTTTCTGGCATAGTACTTGATTGTCCTTGGGAGTGTTTCCCTTCTGAGTGATGATCTCTGGGACTTTAGGAATCTTCTGTTCATCCCTGCAAGGCCTACTGTGGGAAGATCTTGCTGAGGGGGACACACTGGCTGTGAAGAGAGGATACAGACTACTGGGATGGTGACTGGCACACAGGTGGGTGTTGGCTAAGGAAAATGGTTTTACGAGCACAGGGCACTTAAAGAAGAGGGAGGAAACTCGGCCCTACTTATTTATGCATAGTTTGACAAGATAGATTTGTTCACATTTCATTTCCAGTTCCAATGGCTTAAGGAATGTAATTACGACCAGGTGAGTTAGCAAGGAGGCTGAGAAGAGAAATTGAATAGTTATGGAGTGCCTACTGGGTGCTGCTAAGAAATTTTAGGCCCATTATTTTGTAGAAATTCCAGGTGGAGGATCAAGTCAGTATCAGCTGACACCTGGACCTCAGATTTCTGGCAATGAATTACAGATTGTGAGAAAAGTTCTTTTCTTTGTAACACCATAGGTAGACGTGATGTCAATGTCTGACTTTTCCTTCTAACCAAAAAACAGGTGTTAGAATCTTTGCTAGCAAGATATTGGTATGGATCCTAAGTCCACATTTCAATTAGGTAAATTTTCCCATTATTGTGAAGAGGATCAGGGAAAAGAATGCATGACCATATCTACAGCACATGATTCTACATTATTCTTATCAATAGGAATAAATTTATTTCCCCAGATTCATATATTGGACAGCCATAGTTAACAAAAGAACAGGTTTTTATTTTTAAGAACATGAGTGTACTGAGATGTTTACTCGATTTCCATTGTGTACTGAGAACAGAGTACACAGTGTTTATGCATTTTAAATTATGCCCATGCAAGTCATTGATGGTTTAAGGATGTCTGAAAGCGCGAGTTTCCAATTTACAACAACAGAATCCAGGTTTTAGAATTTGGAATGTAATCTGGAATGGAGAATTATAAAAATCAGTCTCTAATAGGAAAGTAGACAATGATATTGTAAATATAATGTTTTTGATTGAATGGCTATGGAATATTGGCATTTGAGTTAGCTTATTCAGTATGGAAGTGTACTCAATATTTGACTCTAAGGTAATGAACTAGTGTCTCCTCACACATAGGCTACTATTCCTGAGAATAAGGAGAGCCCTTGAACACAACTTTCTCCCCATCCTCACTACTCCCTCTCCATTCCCCACATTCCTATGAGTCCCCAAATTGTAATATGGCCTATGTGAATGTTTAAAAGTGATTCAAATTTGCCCTTTTTGTTTTTGAAAATGCTTTGGCACCCCAGGAACCCCTGATTCACATAACTCTTGTGTAACTGGAGACCAACAGAGGTTTCCCAGGACCTAGGAGAATGTCACCTAGTGTGGCCAGAAGCTTGATGTGCCCTATCATCATCTGCCTAGGCAGGGCCCATGCCAGTGTCCAAACCAGTAATCTGCTCTTCTCTTTCATTGGTGAAGCAGGTCATTTGAAGGAAAAGTATCGCTCTGTCCTTAAAACCCACTTCTCTGTACTCATTGCAAGTAGGAAGATACTGAGGCACAGAGGTCTTAGAAATGTTTTTCTCTAGAATCATTTGTTGAGTAAAAATAACCTACTGGTTTCCTTGTGAGGACAAACCAGGACACATTTTCTTAACAGATGATACTTCACCATATACTTTGGTTCTCCTTAGTACTCATCTCAGCCAGTCATACTCTAAAACTCCCAGGCTCTTAGAATACTCCCAAAACTACAGGCTTTTACAAACAACAAACTTAGAAAAAGAGCCAGGGCTGGTCTTGACAGACATATCTCTTTAGGCTGTAATGCTGAATGTGGTTCACCCTAAAACTGTCTGGGATTAGAGAACTTTTTGTTCACTGGGACTCCTTTGCATCATTCCTTTCCCCAACACCTAGGATTTCCTTAGACTAGGAGGTGGGTTGGATAGATCCTTCTGCTCTAACCCAGCTCTGCTGAAAACCTTGTTGAGGCTGTGAACCCTGTAGTGCAGCAGAGCAGGTTCCAATGAATAATCTATTGATTTTGAAAAGCCTATTCAGCTTCTTTTAGATCCGAGAATGTGAGCAAGTGATTATTTTCAATGCTGCATAAGCTTGCTTGTACATGTTTTAAAGTGAATCATTATGATACAAATTACCTTGAAAATGTAGGAGTACCAGGTCAGAGTCTTAGTATCCTTTTGGAAGCTGTCATCAATGATACATACAGATTACAGACTAAATAAAGGTCATTCCTACTCACTAATACTGCCAGATATACTGTAGAGTGGGATTTAACTGCTTTAGAATGCAGTTTAGTTTATAGAAAGGACATCCTCTTATAGCCCATCTCTCAGGTGGAAGCTATTTGCATTAACATATTTATTTATTCATGAATTTTCCAAAGCACAGGGAGAGAGATTAAAGTTTCCCTTCTCCTCAAGAATCCATAAATTTAGCTATATTTGTCTAGATTTTTAGTTGGAATAACTCAGAGGGCCTAGTGTCTTTAGTTCTTCATCTCAAGAAGTGGGACCTGTTGCTAATCTGTGAAAGGCAATAGGCACCACCGCCTTCCTTAATTCAAATGAGTAAGTCATTATGCAAGAAAGAAACTTGGAGGGAGAAAAAACGAGAATAACAAAAATGAAGAGTTGGTCTAATTTCAAGAGGGTCCTAAGGAAAGCAGATGTCCAGATCCAAGTTAGGATGGTAGGGAGATGTTTGATGGGAGAGGATAAAGCTGAGATATTTTCTTGAGGAGTCTTGGAGTGTTGGGTGTGAACCAGGAGTCTTCCCTGGTGATCCTGGGCAAAGAGAACTAATATTTAGGAGCACCTACTGTATATCAGGAGCTTTTATATACATAATCTCATTTGAATAGATCTTGAGGCTTACACTGCCAGGAAGAAGAATCAGAAGAGAGTTTGCTAGTATAGATTCAGGCAAAGAATAGGTAAGAATTAAATGAGCTAATTTCTCAGACAGCCTTGTATAGATTGGCAGCTTCAGATGTAGCTACTACATAAATGGCTTGATGAGAAGACATATGGCTCAGAAAGGGGTGACATTTAAATTTAGAGACAAAAGTTGTAGAATCCAAGAAATACCTGAAGTAGGAAAATACTGTACTCTGTAGCTACTTTTTAATTTTTTTTAAAAGGTTTTAACTCCAAGATGAGAAGTTACCAGTTTGGCTGAGATTTCTTTAGATTTCACAGTGACATCATGTCTCCTAAGTGCTATATCTTGTGTATTCGTGCATGTGAGAGTGACTGGAGGTAGAGGGTGGGGAAAGTGAGTGTAGAGAGAATTCTCTAATTCTTTCTTTTTTGTTTCTGAAGGTCTTTGAAAGCCAAGTAAGCAAAGAGCTTGTGTTTTCAAAATGGCTATGGTGGTCCCAGAACAGACTGGATAAATCTCAGTTCTTGCCTGGCCAGTGCTCACTTTCCTAAGCCATTTGGAAACTACAGGTGTGTGGGAGCTTTCTAAGCTCTTCTATGACAAAAGACAGGTATACCTATGCCTCTCTAGCTCAGTGGCCATCCCTAAAAGAGAGGTCAGTGACAGGAACCTCTTTGACAACTGAAAGTAAAACTTCTGAATTCCTTCTCACTTCTTGGGGAGGAAGTACCAGAGGGCTGGAAGATTCAGCCCTATTCTGTTGTGATACTGTAGAACTGTGCAAATCTGGATACCAGACTTGAAATGCTACAGAGTTCTATTCGTGATGTGATTTCTTCATCATATCTCTGAGTCAGAAGATGCCTTGGTTATTATGAAATTATTTAGTCATGAACTGCGAAAGGCCAAAGACAGATGGGACATCAACATAAGAGTCTGGTATATCTATTTTATTTTTTAAAAGATAGAAAAATTCTGGTTCAGAATATAGTTTCTGAGGAGGCCTAAAGGAATCTGAATTTTGACTTTAGTACCAATCACACTGTCTGCAACTGAGCCCAAGTGCCCTCTTGTTTCAGTGTAGGAAACAAAAGGAAAAATATGAACTTTAGTCTCTGAAGCATTAGTTCCAAAAGAGCCTCATTACCTCTTTATTTGTCTTGCAAATAAATGTGTGTCCATAGGAGACGCAGCCCAACTAGCAGGATTTCAAAGTATGGCTGTGCCAGATATTCCTTG
>PVKH010035038.1:0-11783 GCA_004027955.1 Chaetophractus vellerosus | reverse complement strand
CAAGCCATTCCTATGATGCACAGGCTCCCTTAACAATATGAGCTCTTCCTATCCAATCCTTCCTTCCCTCTTTCCTTCACAGTGGTCAGACCTGCATCTCAATCTGAAGGCTCTCACCACCTTCTGTTGCTTCCTCCCCTTTATCCTTCACGGGCATTTCCTCCAGTAAGTCTCCTGTTCATCCAGTTCCATCTTGGTACCTGCTTCTTGGGGAACCTGACCTGACACAGACTCCAAAGTTAATCTCTTAAAACAATCAGCATTTAGCTCTGCTCATAAATCTACAGGTTGACTGGGAAGTACTTCTGGTCCAAGTCAGGCTAGGCTGATCTCAGCCAGGCTTGCTCATGCATTGACATCACTTAGTGGGCCAGCTGAGAGCTGCCTGGTCTAGGATGGCCCCACCTGGGAGGCTTCAGCCTTGCTTCAATTGCTCCCTCTTTTTCCAGATTGTTCACATGGCATTCTCTCAAGAGGTAGAATATAAGTACACAGGCCTTTAGCAACCTGGGCTTGGATCTGACATTAAAATCAGTTCCACTGCATCCAACTAGCCTAAGCAAGCCAAAAGGCCAGGCCAGATGTAAGGGTGGGGAAATAGACCCACCTCTTGATAGGAAGCCCTCAAAGCCACATTACAAAGGGTAAGTCGATAGGGAGGAGTGAAGGATTGCAGCCATTCTTGCACTCAATCTCTCACACCAATTTCCCAGCGTTATTCCCAAACACATCTACCATATCTGTGGCTAATAACTGCCTCAGCCCTCCCAGGACTGTCCAAGCACTCTGGGTCAGTAGGCACCTCCGCTCTCTTCGCTAGGGCGTAGCTGCCCATCACATAAGCTGACAATCTCCCGGGCAGAACGCCCCGCTGGTGTCAGCGACGTAAGTGATGAATGCCACCTTTAGAAGCTGCCCCTAGTGTTCCGTCTTTCTAGTGGGGAACTTGAAAAGGTTTGCTCTGAGCGCAATGAGTCTCTTTCCCGCCTGCTCCCTGTCACCCCGCATCAGTTTCACCTCAGGAATGCTGAGAGAAAACCCAGCATATAAGCATTTGAACTCAACCTTACTTTCCTGAGGAGCAAACTGACAATTAGGACCAGGACCTGCATCAAAAAAGAGCAACCCAGCATGAAGTCTGTCTAATTAGTCATATGAACTGAGAGCTTCCCCTCCGCTTCCTCAAGAACAAACGCTTGTCAGATCTTATATGGGAGGCTTTGCTCCCTGACATGCTATTGAAAGGGCATTGGGAACAGGTACTTTCACATTCAGACTGTGAATGCCCTTCTCTGGGCAACAAAATGTTCCTCCGAAAATCACTCTTCGATTTCTCGTTGGCCTCTTGAGCTGCAAATGAGTTTGTGACGTAAGACTTTTAATTATGCCTCAAAATGGACCTATCAAGAAAACCAAACCCGCCGTCTCTTGTGCAGAAACCCGACCTTTCTAATACCTTGTCTCATGTTAATGGGAAACTGAGCAAGATGAAGGATTCAAGACGAAGGCTGGGCATGGTCTGTTGATCTTGGGAAGCGGATTGTTTAGGCGTCTGCACTTTATAATTTTTTCCCTTAAAAAGTGTGAGTGCCACTGAAGGTCATCAGGCCTGTCGTCAGAGAAGATTAGAGAAGACATCCGCCCAGCACCTTGCTGGGGCACCTCCAGGTGTGGCAGAAATGACTCTCCTGCTTTTAAGGGGTCATGCAGACCCAGACCTCTATGAAGACAAGCCCTGAATGAGTACTCTATCTCGTCAGTGCCTGCGTTTTATTCATTTAAGCATCAGCCTTTTAGGTGAGCCAAATCACTCTCTGCAGGGCAGCTCTTGGCCCAAGCACAGTGGGACCACATGGCTATTAAGGCGATTTCAGTCACTTACTTTCATGTTTGGAGCTCATGACCATCATGTATAAAACGACTCTCTTTATTGTAGCCACAAGCACACAAGTATGATTTTATTTTCTCATTTACATTGTTAAAAATACATAAGGAGCGTCTAGTAGAAGGGGGAATGAGAGGCACTGGAGCATAAGCACTGCTTCCTCTGGCCTCCCTTCACACTTTCCCAACTCTCTTTCCCAGTTGGACAACCTTGTCTGGGAAGACTTCCCTGCTGTTCCAGGCAACAGTTCCCCAACTCTCTTCCATACATACCGCTACTACACATTACCTTGCCGTGATCGTTTATTTTCACGCCCGACTCACTTGTGCTCTTCAGAAGGCAGAGCTTCCATTCTACCAGCCGTACAGTCTGGGACACATCTAAGGTACTCACGATACATTGATAGGAGGAAGGAAGAAAAAGAAAATCCTGCTACACATATATGTGATCAAATTTTTGCTACAAAGAAATGGAAATCATGTGCCCTGAACCTTTTCCAGGGCACTGCCCAATATTTAGTAAAGGTTCACCGCATGGACCTGCCCAAAGAGGTTTAGTTACCCAAGTGCTGAGAAGCTCTCATCATCAAATAGCCTGGCAGCAGGGCCCCTCAGGACAGCATTATCGTGAAGCCCCAGGGCCTCAGCAGGGTAGGCTGTGCCAATGCCCCCACCCTGATATCTCACTTGCTCCAGGAGGGTAAGTCATGTTTGGGATGGGACTTCTCAAAGAAGCCGTTCACATCTGCTGCTTCCATTTGCTTGCTGGTCACTCACCCCTGCTTCAACCGCTCTCACAAACTGTTCTCTCAAATGTCACCAATGACCTCCTCAATCTTAAGTCTACTGACCCTTTTCTTAGAAGCTTTTGCTTAGGTTGGCAATGCTCTCATCCACCAGTGTGTCTTTACTGTAGGATCTGCTCTTCCTCAGAGGTCTTCCTGCTCCTGTGGCTGCAGCTTTTGTCTCTATAGCACTGCCTCTCTGTTTACTTTATTTACTCTTATTTACTTTGAGATACTTCTTTGTGTGATGTATACGTGGGGGCCAGCTAACTTTGGTCTCCATCCTAGGGGCCGGCTAGCTAGCGGTTGAATCCTCATCAGGAACTCACACCCCGGGGGTGGCTATGACAAGCACTTTTTAATATTGCTGTTTAAATCTACCTGAGGGGGCCATTGCATCTCATTTAAATCAGTGAAAAGGAGTGGCAAATAAGATATGTGGTTGGCTAGAAATATTTTATGGGTTCCACTGCCCTCATAGGAAGAGGCACAAAGAGCTCTCAGGCTAACCCTATTTAGCAATCTGTCTACCCAGCACCCACCCCCACACATATTTAAGGGATGACTCTGTTGCCTAATATAACTAGAAAGTTGGCTGCTCCTGGCATCAGAACATCATTGCATCCACCTCAGCAAGAATCTTTTCCATAAGGTGCTTGTTGAAATGCCTAAACATAAAGCAGGGCTTTTCCAAGCTTCCGGGAAGAAGTTCTATAATTGTTTTGCATCTATTTTATATAAATGTTCATATGACTCTGTCTGAGCTTTGCTTTCATTAAATCATAACATACCATCTTATAGAAGGTTGTGGGAAGAAAGAAGGGGCTATAGCCTTTATCTGCCACCATTCCTGATGTTACCCTAAAACACTGACAACTGTTATCTCTACTCTTGTTCACATTGCTTTGCTCCATTCCCATTCTTGCCTGTGGTTCATTTGCATGTGGATGTTCTAATAATCAAAAACTCTCATACCAATCACAGCAACTTTTCCTCAACTGGCTCTCTAACCTGACTTTCATGGTAAAATCATTCTTCCATTCAACCATGTACTCATTCTTCCTTACAAACCTCACTCCCCACAAAGATATCTTTGTAACCGAGAACACCCACCAAGGTCTCTTGACCCTTGTGTAGCCCCAGTTCCTCACCTCTAGACCACCACCAAACACCCACCTGTGAGTCCCATCCACACTTGTCTTTGAATGATGTTTTAAAAAACTTTTTCTTGAGATATGATACACATATAGTTAAGTGCATAAATCATATGTGTATAGCTCAATTAATTTTATATCACTGACAAGATTAATATATAGAACTTTTTAGCACCTCACATTTCTTCTTTATGCCTTTTCTAACCAATACACCCACTCCTCCAACATGGGAACTCCTAATCTGACTTCTAATACTGTAAAAGCAACAATGCTTTTGCCTGACTTTTCAACAGAAACTATAGAAGTCAAAAGACAATGGAATGACATCATCAAAATATTGAATGGAAACAAAAAAACAAAAAACTACCAAACTAGCATTCTATACCCAGTGAAAATAACCTTCAAAAATAATGATAAAACTATCACAGTCAAGTAGGGCTTAAAGAGAATGATGACTAAATGGAATGTGGTATCCTAGATGGGGTCCTAGAACAGAGAAAGGACATTATGTAAAAACTAAGAAAGTTTGAACAAACTATGAACTTTGATTAATAATAATGTATCAGTAATAATTATGATGTATCAATATTCATTAATTATTTGTAACAAATGCATCATATTAATGTAAGATGTTACTGATAGAGGAAACTCAGTATAGCATATTTGGGAATTCTGTACAATCTTCACGATTTTTCTGTAAATCTAAAACTGTTCTAAAAAATAAAGTTCATTAACACAACAAATTTGAAATAAAGACATTTTCATATGAACAAAAACTGAGCAAATTTATTGTCAGCAGACTAAGCTACAAAAATTGTAGTTCTTCAGATTAAAGGAAATTGCTCCCAGGTAGAAACATGGAACTTCAAGAAAGAATGAAAAGCACTGGAAAAAGTAAACACTAAATAGAGACAGTACTTCTAAGAACTCCAAAACAAGGAGTTTGGGTCATCCCACCAAATAAAAATCCCTGACGAGCTGAGGTGCAAGCTGAGGGCAAAGTGAACATGAAATGGGTAGTAGAAGGAAATGATAAATATTATGATGGCCTGATAAGCAGTCATAGAAACAAGGATCACAGTATATGTGCACACTTTATTTTGTATGTAATATATTATATTTATATATAGTATATATTTTTATAATATATCATGTGTACACACACACATACACCCACAGACACCCAATGATTTCTTTTCTTCCTCTTTCCCCTTCTCCCTTCTTATTTTGGGTAGGGAATTTTGGTGGTGCTTTATTTATATGTTACCAGGCCATAAGGAGCCATATTTGATCCTGAACAGAGAACTACATCACCCAGAGACCCTGGACTTTGAAATGGGCAGAAAAGAAATTTGAAATGCACTTGGAAATGATTGATGGAACTTTGTGACTCCCCTTCGTGAGAGGGTAAGAGTCTTTATTTCTATGAGTGGTAGAACCATGAAGTTGATGTTGTTTGGGAAATAAATATGATGGGAATGTGAGAACAGATGCTGCAAAAGACCTGGACTGTGCAAGTCATTTGACTGTTTTCTCTCAGATCCATCCCCCAACCTTCCCCTTCTCTGTTTTACAGAAGGAGAACTCTGGCAACTTACATTTCCAAGGTTCTTTTTCTAACTGGATTCTGGTGAGGTCAGCCAGTGGTGGGACTGGTGGAGGGGACAGAGCCACAGTATTTCTCCCCACCTCTCTCAACTTAGGGCAGCAGCTACAGCAGTGGCTGATTCTTTCCTGTGGCCCCAGCTCCAGCCAAGTAGTTTTCACTGTGGTTCCAGTTCCTGCCACCTGGCTCAGTTCCTGGTTTCTCCAGTCATGGGGTGATGGGAGCTTCTTGTTATTACTAATCTGAGTTGCCTCCACATTCTGTGTTTGGCTTTTTCAATCTCTGTGACTGGTTCCCCATTTTAAATTCCATTTGTTGAGCTATCTGGCATGGGCTGTGTTTGACTGGAGTCCGACTAAATCATGTCCCATCTCCTCATGCTGCACAGGAGTTATGATTTGTCAAAGGGAGACATCAAAACATGTAACTTCAGTAGATTAAATTGCTATATATTGACACTGTGTGTCATAAACCCTTATCAAAGCTAAACTAACCAGTAAAGAAGTGTGTACTCCATGGGCTTTCTTAGGTTCTCTCTAGTTAGAAGAATTCATCATCTACATCTCTGCCATATTTTCTGTTAGCACCTGTATAAGCTATCTATTGCCCTGAAACTTAGCAGCTTAAAATAGCAAACATTTATTATTTCACACAGTTTCCCAGGGTCAGGAGCAGCATTTCTGGGTGGTTCTGACTCAGGATCTCTCATAAAGTTGCAGTCAAGCTGTTGGACAAGGTTGCAGTTAGCCAGAGGCTTAATTTGGGCAGCAGGATCTGCTTCTAAACTCACCACATGACGGCTGGTGGAAGGCTGCAGTTCCTAGCCGTACAGATCTCTGCAGAGGGTTGCTCTAGCATGGCAGCTCACTTCCCTCAGAGCAAGAGATGCAAGGGGGGATGGGAGGAGCGGCAGTATTCTATAACTTCATCTTGGAAGTGATACACCATCACTTCTGCTGTATTCTACTGATCATTCAGGCCAGCCCTGGTACAATGTGGGAAGGGATTACATAAGGCCACAGATGCCAGGAGGCAGGGTCACTGGAGTCATCGTGGAGGCTGAGGCCACCAGAACCTTTCTCAAGAAAAATGAGTCTCCTACCTTTTCTGACATTATATATATATATAATTTTAACATCAAGTAAACTGAGGCTAAGAGAAGAAAAAGGAAAGCAGAATCTAATTTGGTGTTAAAATACCATTTGCATGTTGTTAAGGTTGCCCATTGCAACCTTCCAAAATATCCTTTGTTGGGATTTATAATTTTTAAAGAGGAAGTTTATATCTATTATTTCTTCGTGCTTCACAAAAAAATACCTTGAGGAAGGCTGGGAAGACATTGTTCTCTCCCTTTCATAGATATAAAAGCTGAGGCTTACAGGCCTAAGGTTACCCAGAGGTGGCCAGAAGGAGAGTGCTGGTTTTCTGACTCCTAGTCTGGCGGTCTCTTTAATACACTTTGCTGCTTTATCTTTGAAACGTAAACAGATTCCAAATTCATTTGGTGTTTGTTTTAAAACAACACCCTGTGAAGGACCCAAGGTGGTTATTTTTACTGGTGTAAAATCACTAATGTAAAATAAGACTCTGTAATTGGCCTCATGGATTCTTTTTCCAAAGTAATAGTTAAAGTGGTTATCTCCCTTTTAAGAGGGCCAGTCTGTGTACTTAGCAAATCCATGTAATTTATTCTAAGAGGTCTAAGGGGATTTTCATTTTCGGGTTTCTTTGACTGGGCAGCCTTTTAAGCTTCCTAGCTAATCATTCTGCATTATGCTAAGCATCAAGTCAAGGATCCACCCACCCCCAACCACAGCAACTTCGTGTTTTTCTTTGAGGAGAGTATTGCTTTCCTCTATCATCACGGCTTGGCGAAATTAGAGTTTAACTCTGAGAACATGCAAGATAGCCCCCCCCCCCTTTCAAAACTGCCATTATTAACTTTCACCTACTTGATTTTGACTCTTGTAATTAAATTCTGCCCATTTACATGAAAATTAAAAATACCCATCAATGGTCCAAGCTGAAGCAACTAGAACTGAGATTAAGTATTAATAGTTCTTCAAGATGCCCTAGACTTCTAGATAGCTGTTAAATGCAATGTTTGCCTCCAGCCACCTCTTCATTCCCTGGCGTCCCATCCCTGTCTCAATAAGGAGACAGTCCTGTCTTTCGTGACCAAGTACACCGATTGAATTAAAAAGCCTGCTCTGAGCTACTAGTAAGTATATAAAAAAAGAAAACAGGCAGTGCCTTTCCCTTCACGTGCTTCACAGTGTCATGAGTGCTGTTTGAACAATGTGCCTGACGTGTCCCAATTCAGATTCTCCATTCAATGAAAGACAAGAGTGTTCAATTTCCATGGCTGCTAAATCCCCATCCTTCAGGCTCTCAGGTTGCCTGGTCTTTGCTGTAACCAGAATCAGAGTTTTGATTCACATTCTATAATCAAATCCCATGTCCAGTAAGGTAAAAGCACTCCATCCTTGTTTCCTTCTTAGCTCTCATATAAAAGTTGCATGTTTTTGGAAGATTAATTCTTTAAAAGTTTACTGAAGCTGGGAATAAAAATCAGAAATTCAAAGATAGATGAACATCAAGGAAAGGAAAGACTAGAGGAAGGAAGGAAAGAAAAAGGAAGGAATGAAAGGGTTTAATGGGATTTTATAGAAAGGGTTGGCTTTGCTACCACATGAAACAAAAAAAACAACTTGGCCCTTAAATTTTTTTTTTAAAGACAGCCACTTGTGCTTGCTCTCTGCTCTCTGTGTCCATTTGCTGCACATTCTTCTGTGTCTGTTTGTCTTCTCTTCTCATCTTCTCTTTAGGAGGCACCGGGAACTGATCCCAGGACCTTCCGATGTGAGAGAGAAGCATTCAATTGCTTGAGCCACCTTAGCTCCCTAGTTTGTTGTGTCTCTCTCACTGTCTCTCCTCTGTGTCTCTTTTTTGTTGTATCATCTTGTTGCACCAGCTTTCCACGTGAGCCAGCTCACTTTCACCAGGAGACCCCAGGAACTAAACCCAGGACCCTCCATATGGTGGATGGGAACCCAATCGCTTGAGCCGCATCCACTTCCCAATTTGGCCCTTTAAACCTATCTATACATTAATAGATCTGGCAAGTCATAAACACATAGCACATATAGAAGGAATGTCAGTTTGTTTGCAATCAATATGCCTAAATCACTACCTTCATTATAAGCAGCATTCATTCCCTGGAGTGCCAACAAATAATGAAGTCTTCCACCCTAATAACTAGAAGATTAGAAGCTTTAAAAACATGGTATCAGTTCTTTGTTGAACAAAATGGAGGCAGAGCCACCAAAAATCCCATCAGGACCAGGGTCAACTGTCTGGCTAAGACATGGCCCTCAATGAATTTGTTGTTGAATCTCTCTTTGGCACTCAAAACAAATCACAGGAGAACCTGCTCAATGTGCAGGCCCCCAGCCCTCTCCAAAAATAAGTTTAATTCATCAAGGTTGTGGGGGTGGAGGTGGCGGCAGGAGAGGTTCTTCTATGGCTTCTGGTACAGGATGTTTGAACAATAATGACCCTGAAAACCCTCCAAATGTGGTTCACAGGCCAACAACACCAGGATCACATGGGAACTTGCTGAAATGCAGAATCTCTGTCTCTACCCCGGACTTACAGAATCAGAATCTGCGTTTTAATAAGATCCCCAGGTGATCTGTAGCCAAATTAAAGTTTGAGAAGTACCATTCTAGAGCAAGGGCCAGTAAACTTGTTCTGAAAAGCCAGCTAGAAAATATTTTAGGTTTTAGAGGCCAGAGGTTCACTGTCATAGTTGCTCAACTCTACTGTTAGAGTATAGAGTTGGCAAACTATGGCCCGTGGGTCAAATTTGGCCAGCGCCTGTGTTTATACAGCCCCCTAGCTGAGAGTGGCTTTATATTTTTTAATGGCTGGGGGTGGGAGGTAGGGAGGAGTCAAAAGAAGAATAATATTCTGTGATATTTGAAAGCTATGTGAAATTCAAATTTCAGCATTCACAAATAAAATCTAACTAGAACACAGCCATGTTCATTCATTTACATTCATTTATTGTCTTTGGCTGAATTCACACTACAGAGTTGTATGGTTGTGACAGAGACCACCAAAGCCTAAGCCTAAATGTTTACTCTCTGGCCCTTTACAGAAAACATTTGCCGACCCCTGCGATAAAACCTTGTTTACAGACCTTGAAATTTGAACTTCATATCATTTTCATGTGTCACAAAATAATCTGCTTTTGATTTTTTTCCAAACATTTGAACTATAAAAATTATTCTTAGCTAAGGGTCAATAATAGGAGAATATAAGGGGTGTGGAATTTTTCTTTTGGGAGTAATGAAAATGTTGTAAAATTGATTGTGGTGATGGATGCACAACTCTGTGATTATACTGAGAGTCACTGACTGTATACTTTGGATGGATTGTACGGTGTGTGAATAACATCGTTAAAAGAAAAAAAAACTATTCTTAACTCTTAGGATATGCAAACACAGGCAACATCTGAAGCAACCTGTATTCTGCAATGCTTTATTTGGAAAACACAGTCCAGATTTCCTGGAAAGAAAAAAAAAAATCTTCTTAAGCAGGGTTTCTGGAGCTTGAGTGTGGTTATTACTTCCCAGACCTCCATGTTCCCCTAAAGTGAGAAGTTTGGCATTAGATGACCTCGGAGGTCCCTTTCTGTCCCTGCCATTTTATATTCCTGGCAAGTCATAAACACATAGCACATAAAGATAGAAGGGCTGCCACCTCCCCCACCTGAATTTTCACTCTCAGCCTCTTCAATTCCTTTTCCACTAGCACAAGGCTATTTAAGTTGTTCCAGAAGGAAATAAGGTTTGGAGGAGAGAATCCACTGGTGACAAATCTACTCTGACTGCCACTTATGGTCCTGCAGAGATTTTTGAAAGAATAAGCATTGACTCTGCTACACCAGCCTTGGTTCAAAATCTAGAATTTAACTACATTCACACCTTGTCTATTCTCCACCACAGGGTTTGGGGGAGGGGGACTTCCTCTACCCTTAAATTCTTGAGATGGGTCCTGATTTGATGAAGCCAATCACCGTACCCCAATCCTGTGATCCTGGTGCTTGGTTCAAGGCACATGGTCTGAAATCAAAGTCAATGAGATATAAAGAGACATTTCCGGGGAACTCCTTTCTCTGAATGTGCTACTTTAGGAAAGAAACTATTTCCTAATGAATGAGTCCAAACAAGGAAGAATGTGGCCAGGAGACCTGCAGACAGTCATCTTGTGACCACAAGGAAAAGCCTGCGTAAGAATAGCAGCAGCTTGAGGCAAGCAGACCTGAGAAAAGGATTTCTTTTGAGCCTAGGCTTACACTTCACCTGGAGCTATCCCTAAACTATTTAAATGGGTGAGTCAACAAATTCCTTTTATCATTTAACCAGATGAAATAGAATTTCCCATTATTTACAACATAAAATTCTAATTGATGCACACATGCTCTCCCTTACTTTTGTTTTCCAAATACTTGCAGTTTTTTCTGGTCTTATACAAATTTGTGTCAATATGTGCCCCACCCATAAAAAGAGCTAATCAATCCTGGAGGTCCATCAACCTTAAAATTCAAAGATGAATGTTGTTCAGCCCAGATGGCATGGAGCTCTTTTGAAAGGCAAAGAATCCTTGAAGACAAGGGCAAGACTCCAGCCTTCTTCTCTGCTCAAGACCAAAAGAGACCATGGCATAAATTTAATTTCGACTCTTAGAGCATTTGTGTGGACTTCACAGTCATCACTTAGAAGCCCAGTACACATGGACCATCTTGAATATGTAGTACATAAATTACGAAACATATTGAGATAATGAGATATGAGAAGGCTTCTTACTCCCAAGGAGATCTTGCACTGAAAGAGTTAAGCATTAATTTGAAGTCAGACAAATGATTCGAAGACCTGACTAGTAGCATGACTTTGGGCACGTTGCTTCCCGACCCAGGCTTCAGGTTCCGCATCTGTGAGATGGGGTGGAGGGACACTAGTGACCTTCTGGTCTTCTCAAACATTCTGAAATGTCTTGGTCCCTACTCTAGTGATCCAAGCCAAGGAAGCTCACCACCTGCTGTGCCCTGCATGTGCATAGAAACAACTGTGCTTGTCCAGTATTCGCCCTGGAGAGAAACTATGGACGTATCCAAATCAGAGGCTGCCACCCTTTTGGGTTAAGGATGTGGGTAGGAAATCTGAGAGTTAAAGGGTTCAATGGGACACTCTTCTGTTCATCACAGAAGGCTCCTCAGAAGAGGTGGAAAGTTCTTGTTTCTCTTTCTCTCTGGTCAAATCCAAAGCTAAAAGGGACCCAGAGGGGAGA
>PVKH010035037.1:0-11781 GCA_004027955.1 Chaetophractus vellerosus | reverse complement strand
ATATAGGCCATTTTATATCATCATATAACATGCAGAACTGTGTGGGACAGAGTGTGGTCTACAATGTGAACTATGGTCCATGCTTTGTGGCAAAGCCCCAAAATGTGTATATCTATTACAGGTGATGTGCCACACTAATGAAGAGTGTATATGTGGGAGGTTGTGTGGGGTGTGGGAGGTGGGGCATATAGGTACCTCTATAATTTTTGTGTAGCATTTGTATAATCTATGTATCTTTTATAAATAAATAAATAATTTTTTTAAAAGATGATATGGCCATGTTTAGTGATGGTGAATAAAGCGGCTATAAATATTTTTTTAAAATAAAAAATAAAATAAATAAAAGGCAATATTTAAAAAAAAGAATGCATGACTTTTTTTCTGCCATTTTGCTATTTTGTCGTTGTAAAGTCTAACACCTATTTTTATCCCTCAATTCTTTTTGTTAATGACTACTTTCATTTTTATTTTATATTTTGTATTGAATTATTTTGAGTTCCTTCTAATTTCCTTCTGTTTATATTTTCAAGATTTTTTTTAATAGTTTCCATGGGCTAAATATTTACATATTAAATCTATAACAATACGTTTGATTTGATACCAACTTAACTTCAATTGCATATACAAGCTATGTTAATATACACCTTTTTTGGTTGTATATGTTACAAATTTACAAATATTCCCTTTTTGTTGTACTTCTTACAACTTTTATCCTTATATGTTGTATGCCATAAACCATATATTCAATGCATTTGCATTTTATTTTAGCATTTCTATATCGGTGCCTGTAAGAGATAAAAAGTAGAGATATATACCAAAAATAAGACATTCAAATATGAGGAGAGGACACAAGCAGAAAAGATTTCTGGGACAGACCAAATTTACTTTATCTGATAGTAACAAAACCCAAACTAGTAAAATGTCCTTTACCTACTATAGAGGAAGAGAAAGTTAATTGGCTTGATGCCCATTTCTAGAGTTTGGCAACTCTAGGCACAATTCAGTAATAATGATACAGCTATCTTTTGATTACTCTGAAATAGTATCCAATTTTTACATTATCCAGGTCTTTGACCATTTTTCCTTTCTTCTATGGCTCTTTTGGTCACTTCATTTACAGCACAGCAAATATAGTACAGGAAGAACACATTTGTCAAATTCTGTGACTTGGATAAAAAAGGCCTGTGGGGAGGTGTGAAAAACACTGGTTAAAGTAAGTTTATAAATAATTTGAACATTCCATTTATTTGTGATTTCCATATCTTCCTTATCATCGATAACAAGTTTAATGAAACAAGTTCATTTAAAATGATTATGTACTAGAACTTTACAGCCAAGATACAAGTACTCATTTTATTTTTCTACTTTATTTTCTGAAATGAAAATTCTTTTTTTTTTAAGTTTATTTTTTCAAGGACTTTGTTCTTTGCTGATGTTCAATCTCAACTATTGTTTTGTTTGTCTCATAGGAGAAAATATGCAAAAATTGCTTCTGTAGCAGTTTCTTCTAGTTTTTCAAGCATCCATTTGGGAGCAACTGATTCAAAATACTGCTTTGTTTCAAAGCATGCAGATTAGATGTGTCTTCACACAATGGGAATATTTCCATTTTGTTCCTGAGCTACTTTATAGGAGATATTTATTTCTTTATGCTATTTTGATCTACTGTCTGCTGTACTCTCTTTTCAATCTGAAGAACTTCTTTTAACATTTCTTGTGGGGTGGGTCTACTGGCGACATATTCCTTCATCTTTTGTTTTTCTGGGAATGTCTTAATCTCTCCCTCATTTTTCAAAGACAGTCTCACTCGATATAATATTCTTGGTTGGCAAATATTTTCTTTCAGCACTTTAAATATTTCATCTCACTGCCTTATTGTCACCATGGTTTCTGACGAGAAATAGGTATTTAATCTAATTGGGGATCCCTTGTACATAACTTGCTGCTTTTCTCTTGCAGCTTTCATAATTCTCTGTCTTTGGCATTCAATAATTTGATTATAATGTGTCTGGGCAAGGTTCTCTTCGATTTTATCTACTTTTTGGTTTGTTGGGCTTCTTAAATGTGTATGTTCATGTCTTTCGTTAAATTTGACAAGTTTTCTGCCATTATTTCTTTAACTATTCCTTCTGCCCCTTTCTATTTTCTCTTTCTGGGACTCCAAAAATGCATATTTTTCTGTGTTTGATGATTTTCCACAGGTCTCTTAGGCTCTGTTCACTCTCTTCATTTTTTTTTTTTCTTTCTGATCCTCAACCTGAATAATTTAAATCATTTTGTCTTCGAGTTGTCTGTTTCTTTTTTCTACCATCTTTAATCTGCTGTGGAAACTCCTGTAGGTAATTGTGATCTTCACAGTTATTGTGTTCTTCAACTCCAGGATGCTTTGATTTGGCCATTTCTTATACTATCTTAGGTGTCTGCCTGCTGCTTCTGCAGGCAGGGCAAGTTCTTGGATGGCGGGCCACAGATGAGTATCTTGGTCCAGTCTTTCAGACTGCCACCCCAGAGATGGGCACTGGTATACTACAGGTACTCCAGTATGTACATAGGGGTGACTCTGCTCCCTTGGAAACAGGGCTAGGGATCACAGTGAGAATGCAGGCTGGCTCCACACTGCACCTCAGAGTGGCTGGGAGAGAAGCCAGCAAGTGTGCCACAAGCTTCTCCAATCATTTTTATTTTTTATTTTTTAGGAAGTACTGGGTATTGAACCCGGGACCTGGTATATGTGAAGCAAGAATTTAACCACTGAGCTATACCTGCTCCATTCTTCTATCATTTTTAAAGTTACATTTTCTTGATTCAATGCCCACTCTGTTAGTGCAACCCTTTAACTGTTGTCTGGAGCTCTGTGGAAGATGGCTTTGCCAGTTTTTGCTAGTTCAAAGATTCTGTCGGGGAACAGAACACTGGAGCATTTTATGCGCCATCTTTGTTGAGAGGAAGTCCTTGATTTCCATATAAATGTATTTTGTTGCATCTTCTCATTTTTCTGGTCAGGGAGACTACAACCTTGTGTCTTTGATTGGTCAGTGGCAAACTGTTCATTTGCCCCACTCTCCTCCACTACTCTGGACCTCTAAAGAGGTATTGTTGATAACACATAAAATAGGAATTAGAGGTAAATCACCTAGTTTTCACTATCACAATCTAAAAAGGCAGAAGACAGAAAGAGAAAGAACTAGAAGGAGCTGGCCATAGACCAATTTAATTATTCAGATTTTCATGTTAATGAGCTGAATTAAATGCCCTCAAGAGGTAGCTAGGAAGCAAATATTACATATTGAAGAGAAGTAGCAATATTTGTGGACTACTACTATTACCCAAGGCCACTTGCATTAGGCAGGCAGACTGAGTTATCTGGGTGTCACCTGATTGGTCAATAGTAAGGTCAGGATTTTGTTCCAGCAGGTGCAAAACCTGTTGTTTACTTAACAATGTCAGCAGCAGCAGCTGCTGTTGCTTGTGCTTCTTCAAAGCAATTAAAGAGTATGCTATTTATTAGGAGGTTGCCAGGTGCTCGCTGCTCTATGTACTGTGACAGGTGGGGAAAAATTTCATGGAAACACCTGCCAGCCTCCAAGACAGACCTGTGCTAACTGGCTATTATGTACATAGCACTTAATCTTCTGTGGGTTTAGCTGACAGAGAAGGAAGCAAAACTACAAGTCCCTCCACCAAGGATTGAAGAGATATGATAAGTAAGCACTTTCTTGCTTGCCACTATTGATAAGCATATTTTGGATGTTATGAGGTTTTTATGGCTTTATATTTATCAGCTGTGTTTGTAGAACATAGAAAAATACCCCAAATAGAAAAAATTATACTATCTAGAGATATAACATGTTAATTATTAATTATCAATTACCAAACTGATTTGTAAGATAATAAATACTGTCATAATTTTATTCCTCTGTGTCCCTCACTCTCTTTCCCTTTATTTGCAGTTTTTCTTTTTTAAATACTAGAACATTTAACATAGGAAAAATACTTTAATACTCACTCTGGAATTAAGTGAAAGGAATAACAACAGATTTGGGATTTTATTTGTTTTTAGGAACACATATGGTTTGGGATCTTTCCTTTGTTTTGCACAAACAGTGGAGAATTCATTGTGAGAGAAATGGAAGTCTAGAGATTCTCCAAAGGTTAGAAAACAACTTTCGTCTCTTTAGTAAAATAATCCCTGCTGAATTTAGGAGACACAGATAAACTTCTTTTGAAAAATATGCTTGGCAAGCCTTAGTCATCTAATTGGAAAAAAAAGTTCTATCAATTTTAGAACTGTATAAACTTAATAAGTTCAATAAAGATATCCAACAATACCACCTTAGAGAAATATCCTTTGTACTTATAAGTTTTCATTGTACAGATAAACTATGCAGAGCTAACAGTTTGAATTATTGCAAGTGTGTCTTCAATGTACCCCTCATGCATTCCCTTTCTTCCTTTACCTTTCCATTATTAAAAACTACTCCCTAGAAAGATATTTATTAATTTATTTATATTAAAGCATCAATGATTGATATAGCATATTCTGTTATCTGTCCCTAGAATGTTTACATTTTAGAAGAAAACAATATCAAGTCAAAGGAAAAAAAAAAAAACCTCTAATTCTGAAATGTGTAGCATCAGCAAAGAGAAATGAGGTACTTGTGAAGTAAAAGCACTTCTAGTTTGTATACCCCTGATAACTGACCCTTTCCTATCAGTCCTTAATGAAGCCCATGTATCTTTCCTTAAGAGAGGCTGCTTATTGGATAGTGCACTGATTTGAATCCCAGTTTGGCCACTTGCCAACTGAGTTAAGCATGTTAAGCCTCTGTTCCCTCAGCTGTGAAAAGGGAGATAACTCTATCAATACCTTCAACACAGATCTATTGAAGGAATTTCAATTAAATAACTATATGAAAGCACCTAGGAGGGTAATGGACACAAGTCAGGTGCTAGATAAATTGTGATTTTCTTGCGTGCTTGAATTCAAATCTAGTTGAAATTTCTTCAGTAGACATAAAGTTTGTTCACAGACCACTCTTGATGATTCATATTTATTGAGGTGGCAACTGGCCACATCTTGACATTTGTAGTTGTACAGTACCACTCAGCATATGATTTATTACTTTCTGTGGAAAAGGGTTTTGTGTGAAATGTGAATTTGATGCTCCCCCCCCATCTTCAAGGAAATAGTTCATAATCAGTTGATTTAATGTTCATGAAACTCATAATTAGTTTTATTGAGAATATCAAGCTTCATGTGACCTTCAACTTCCCATTTCATCTGGCACAAACTTCCATTAATGTTCACTGTTGTGATTAAGTTAGCATTGAAAAACAGTCATAGAATAATCCAGTGCTGCTTATACCTGAAAAAAAATTTGCCACCTGTTCTAAGTTTCTGCTAAGAACCTACATTGCCTCCATTAAAAATACTTTTCAACCATGTCCAGAAGCTGATTTTTTTAAAATAAGAAAAGCACCAGGTGGCAAATATACATTTTATATAAAATAGAACTGACCTTTTGCTGTCTCTGAACATAGGAAGAGAAGGGTATAATGGAGGTGTGGCAGAAGCAGATAGGATTCACTCAGAAAAAATAATTCTTCTGTGACAGTCTAAAGATATAATCCATCATGGGTCACTATATGAAGTTAATATCATCAAATAGAGATATGGAGCAGTTGATTTTAGGAGAAAGCAGGAGGGGTTTTTTTTTTTTTAAATAGGAGAGAACATAGCAGAATATGTTATTTTCTAGGTAGGAGTCAGAAAAAGAAAATGAACCACATGGTGAACAAAAAGGTTGTAATGAAAATATAATACATATATGTCAGAGAAACATGAAATATGTATTTAGAACCCCCCTTGGGTTATATTCTTACTTATTAGAAATACAGGGGAAAGTGTTCTTTGATTACCTTAAGTTTTAGAATTAGACTCAATAAGGTAGGTGTGGCATGTGTTTAATTTTTGATGCTCTTATTACAATTCTAGTACTTTCGTTTTACTGGCATCAACTGTAAGTAAAGAAGGATGCTGGGTATGAACTGGAATCTAAGGTATACTTGTGAATAGGATATCAGAAGCAGTAACAGTGCAATTAAAATGACAGACTTCCACCAAACTGTCTGACTTTGATTCCTTGTACTTCTGATGTGTGCTTTGGGCAACTTGCTCCATTTCCCTGTTTCTCAGTTTCCTCTTCAGTAAAATAAGGAGAATAACAGTTTATACCTCTTAGAGTTTGGAAAAGAATAGAAGATAATACAGGTAAATTATATACAATAGAAACTGACTCTCAGTAAGCAAACTATAATTACTAACTATTCTTAAGAGCTGTTAAGACTAGATTATAACTTTTATTTTCAGTTTACAGGTACTTTTATTTGTAGGTGCATTTTATTCTTCAGGTAAGAGGAAATGATTTCTAGAATATGCACAACACACAGTTTTCTTTCCCACTTACTTTCTGACCTCCACAGCATATTTTTTTTAAATAAAAATGTGAAAACTTCTTATAGCAAATGTACAATCTGCTAATTGTTTCTTTATTAAGGCAGTACTCAATGAAGATGAAATGTGAATTCAAATTAGCATATTAATGTCTTCATATTTATGGACCTTCTATTTCAGGTAGTCAAAAAAAGAAATGGACTCTGAGCAAAGTGATTGCAACAGTTGAAAATGATATTAATGATTAAGGACATGTGGGGATGGGGGAAATAACAGTTAATTAGAATAGGTATATGTTTTAAATCATAAAGAAGTTACCACACAAGTTGGCATGAATAGTTTTGATTTACAAAAGAAAGAAATAATTAAAATTGTTCCAACAAACATACAGAGGGTGATTTTGTGTATGACTGTCAAAGAACCGAGACTTTATGTTGAAATGTGATTTTAATCTGGGAAAGGCACAGTTAAATTTTATTTTATCTATATTTAGCTATAGGATATATTTATCTATGTATTTATCTATAGGAGAAAACCATGAGGAGTCTGAGTGTTTTTCTGACTCACAGTATCATTCACATAATTTACATATTAATACACAAGGCTGGTCAGTTCGTTTTTAACTTAATAAAAATACTCCACTTCCATAACAAATATATTCTATAGGTTAAACTAGAAATACAATATTTTGTATGCCTCATGAAAGTTGAAAGTTCTGTTCTTGGAAGATGAAACAAGAACTCTTTAATGTCTTAGGAGAAACAAACTCCAAACTAACTTGCAATTCCCACTGAATATCTCTTGAAGATAACTGCTCATTTTCAATATCATAAATAAGATAGAGCAAGTGCAGAGCCTTCATAATTTTAAGTGGAACCTTTTACTCCTGCCTCATCTCTCAGTACACACCTGGTTTACTCTGTGTCTTTGACCACTGTATGTAAAAATTCTTATCCTACCAGCATAACACCCTGAAAAGTGAAAGTATCCATAAATACTTTTTTTTCTTCTAAGCTTATAAAATATTTTTGTGACCTATAGTGTGCTTTCATTTTACCAATATTTCAAAAATTTAGGGTTATACTTCTATTTCCACAAAATGAATATTAAACCGTTGTAAAATGTTATGTTTTGCAATTACTCAAGTGAATAACCAACTATCCAGGGAAACTTCTATTTTTTTTTCCTAGACAAATCCAAAATATGGACCCAATACCAAGAGCTTAAAATTTTGGAGCACAAGCAAATAATTAGAAAGATATTTTTAAGGATTTGTTTACCCATGATAAAACAAGCAAGTCTTTTTCAGATGGCAGATACCCTCCCTTGTGGATCTCTTCAAACGAGATGGTAATAGGGTAGCGTTCAAGATAATCTAATGTAAATATTGAGAGAAGACAAAACCATTAAACTTTTCATACAGGTGCTCTAATGTTTTTCCAGGGATTTATTTTAAAAATAATTCAGGCCCTAAAGTTGCTTACTTACGATTCCATCCACCTGCTCCATTTACTGCCCACAGATTTTTGAGTCCTCCCTACCTCAACAATTCTGTGTAATGAGATTTAAAAAGGAAGGGGGGCTCCCTTCAGTGTTTCAGCTTGCAATTTCTAACACTCTTTGGCTGGTATATAAGACTGTTTTTGACTTTCTGTATCATTTTTTTCATATCCAGAAATTGTTCCCAATTCTTATTATTTCTAATGATTAATCTGTAGACATATCATCTCTGAATAATCATTTTTTACTTCCTTTCTTATACTTAAATCTTTGAGTTGATCTCCTGCACCATGTTACATAAAAGTAGAAATAAAAGCACTCTGGTTTTAAATGGAATGCCTATACTGTTTCACTTTAAGTGTGACATTTCCTATAGGCTTTTTGTATATACTCGTCACTAGGGTAAGGCATAGCCTTTCATTCCAAGTTTCCTAAGATTTATATTTATCATAAATAGGTGTACATGTTTTTCCAGTCTCTTGTATCTGATTTCCTATTATTAAATTTGCTCTTATTTTTAAAATAATATTATACCTCCATTTTTATTCATTTGTGCTTTTTCTAACTTCTCAACATAGACTCTTTGGTTATTAATTTTTTCACTGTTTTTCTTTTCTAAGAAAAGTATTTAAGGCTATACGTTTACCTTAAGATGTAGCCAGACACCCTGAAGAAGGATCTTCCTATCTCCTGACTAGTAGAATAAAGCTGGCTACTAGTGTTCTTGAAGCCAGCTATGGGAAGAGGAATCAGGGTCTTAATATTTATATTTAAACTTCAACCCCTCTGTTTTTAGTACAATTCCTGTGTCCACAATGTGTCTCATGTCTCTGGGTCCAGGCTGCCTTTTATTTTCAGCTGCTTATCTTCTACGGAGGAGGGGTAATGGAGAGAACTTGGGGTCTAATTCCTTTTAAATGAGCCTTTCAACTAGTCCCCTGTTTACAGCTCCACTTGCACTTTTACTTCATAAAATAATTCATGCTAGCAATTATTGACTTTTTAAGGAGTTCTGCAATGTAAATGGTATTGCTTCTTTGTTTGCCCTGATGGTGGCTTAGGGGTCAGCTGTCTTAAATCATCTAAGTCAATTCCCATTTGCCCTCCTAATGTCTACCATTGTTTTGCTATGGCATTTTAGGCTAGTCTGGTTGTCTTATGAAATTCTACGTTTAAAAGTTATTTTAATTCCATTTACTATTCTTTTAGGTTATTTTTTTTTTTGAGAAATTGTATCTAAATGCATTGTTCAAATCATCACCTCTAACCAGAAGTCCATCCATTAGGTTTTTCATATTCTTGGTTATGTTTAATGTTCTTGATTATGTTTGTCATTCCTAGAAGTTCTATTTGGATATTTAAATAATATGGCTTACTTTTTATTTTCTAACTTTTATTTCATTAATAATTTCTCTGTTTCATAGTGGGAGACATATTCTGAATAACTAATCCCCGATATCACTGGAAACTGCATGGCCACATGTTTGTCCAGGTTTCACTGAGTTTAAATTCATATAAAGTAAAATTCATCCCCTGTAAGTACACCACTAGAGGAATTTTGTAACTGTATACAGTTGTGTAATCACTACCACAGACAAGTTATAAAACAATCCAGACATCTCAGCATTTAAAAATATACACATATCCATGTATATACCAAATATCTGCATACAAAAACATTTCTACAAAAGCACATCTACACAAAATGCACATAAATGTAATGCTTTTAAAAATTAATGGTGTCATGAATATATGTAAAATATACATTTAAAATTTTCAACCATTCAGTGTAATTAGTTCCATTCACAAAGTTGTGCTACCATCACCACCATCATTTACCAAAATGCAATGAGTTTTTAAATTTTTATAATTTTTTATTAGAGAAGTTGTATGAATATAGAAAAATCATGCAGAAAATAGAGTTCCCATATAGCCACCCCCGCTACTAATTCTTTGCATTAGTGTGGTACCTTTGTTACAATTGAAAGAATATTATTATACTATTAACTACAGTCCATATTACATTAGGGATCACCGTGTTGTACAGTCCTATATTTTGTTATATTTATTTGAGTAACATATATGCAATCTAAAATTTTCCCTTTTAACAACATTCAAATACATTATTCAATGGTGTTATTTACATTCACAATATTGTGCTACCATCACCGCCAACAACTACCAAAAAATTTCCATCACCACAAACAGAAATTCTGTACCAATTAAACATAAACTCCCATTCCCTATCTCCACCTAGGTCCCTGGTAACCTGTATTCTAGTTTATGACTATGAATTTGTTTATTCTGATTATTTCATATAAGTGATTTCATACAAAATGGGTCCCTTGTGTCTGGTTTATTTCACTCAACATGATATCTTCAATGTTCATCTATGTGTTGCATGTATCATACCTTCATTTCTTTTTATGACTGAAATACACTCAATTTGTATGTATATACCACATTTTGTTTATTCATCTGTGGATAGGTACTTGGGTTGCTTCCATCTTTTGGCAATTGTGACTAATGCTGCTATATACATCACTATGGAAATATCTGAGTCCCTGCTTTCAATTCTTTTGGGCATATACCTAAAAGTAGGATTGCTGGGTAGTATTGTAGTTCTATACTTAACTTTCTGAGGAACTCTCAAACAGTTTTTTTTTTTACAGGCAAGTGTGCCATTTTACATTCCCACCAACAAGGAACGAGTATTCCCATTTCTCCACATCCTCTCCTACATGTTATTTTCCATTATTTTAAATAGTAGTCATTCTACTGGTTGTGAATTACTATCTCATTGTGGTTTTGATTTGCATTTTCCTAATGACTAATGATGTTGAACATCTTTTCATACACTTTTTGGCCATCTGTATATCTTCTTTGGAGAAATGTCCATTCAAGTCTTTAGCCCATTTTTAAATTGTGTTGTTTACCTTTTAATCACTGGGATTTGCTTGTATATTTTGGATTTTAAACCCTCTCAGTTATGTGATTTCCAGATATTTTCTTCTAGTCTGTAGATTTTCGTTTTACTTTCAAGATAAAGTCATTTGATAAACAAAAACTTTTTTTTATTTTAATTAGGTTGAATTTATCCATTTTTTCTTTTGTTGCTAGTGGTTTTTTTGCTGTAAAGCCTAAGAAACCATTGCCTAACACAATGTCCTGAAGATGCTTCTCTAGGTTTTCTTCTAGGAGTTTTATAGTTTTGGTTTTTTAAATTAGGTCTTTGAAATATTTTGCATTAGTTTTTGCATATGATATGAAGTAAAACCCCACCTTCATTCTTTTGTATATGGATAACCACTTTCTCCTGCACTATTTTTTGTAGAGACTGTTCTTTCCCCTTTGCGTGGACTTGGCACCCTTGTGAAAAATCAATTACTGCTATGTATGGCAGGGGAAGCATAGAGAAATTGAGAGATGATGAGTTTTGGTTTTTGTTTATTGTTATTATTATTACTGGAATAATAAAAATGCTCTGGGAATGATTGGGATGATGAATGCACAAATACGTGATTATACTGAATACAATTAAATACACTTTGAATGTATGTGTGCTTTAGTAATATGTATCAATAAAATTGATCTGTTAAAAAATCAATTGGACACAGATGTGAGGGTTTATATAAGAATTCTCAATTTGACTCCTCTCTTTTATATATCAGTTCTTATGCTAGAACCATGCTACTTTGCAATAAATTTTAAAATTGTGGATTCTTTTAAAAGATAGTTTTGGCTCTTCAGGCCCTTTTCCCTTCCATATAAATTTGACAACTGGCTTTTACATTTCTGTATTAAGGCTGTTGGAAATTTTGTTTGGG
>PVKH010035036.1:0-11781 GCA_004027955.1 Chaetophractus vellerosus | reverse complement strand
GAGTGACAGAATCCCTGGGGCCATGGAGAAAATGAGCTCATCATTATCAGTGGCTCTACCCAGTCAGCTCTGTAATGAGATCCCCAGGGTCTGCCTTCCTCTGTAGAAAGAAATGGATGCTTTCTAAGTCTCCCTAACTGCTGTACTTCTCCAGCTTTAAACAACAAACACCCCGGTCTGTAAAGATTGCCCACACTCATTCGGGGAGATTGCATGAGAAAAAGCATCAGGTGTTCTATTTCTCAAACAGTGATGAGCTAGCAAAAGATCATATATAGTGCTTCCATCATTACTATGTCTCCCTTGAGAACATAAATACCATAAGAATAAATAAGGCAATTATTCGTGGAATGGAGGAGCAAACTTTCTTTTCACTTAGAGTACAGGGAAAAGATAAGGAAAATACAAACCAAAAAAATATAAGACCAAAACCCCAGAAGGCTGCTTTTATTCATTATGACTCATTAATCCCTCACTCATAGAAAGAATTACCAGGGCAATTAAATATCCTTGCATTTCTTTTCTTTTTTTTTAAGATATTTTTCATTTGAGAAGTTGAAGGTTTAGAGAAAAATCATGCAGAAAATACAGAGTTCCTCTATAATGCCCTTTAAGTAACACATTACCTTAGTGTGGTAACTTTGATACAACTGAGGAAATGCTATTATTAACGTTGTTCTATTAGCTATAGTCCAAGTTTACAACAGAGTTCATTTTTTCTTTTGAACAGTCCTATGGGTTTTTATTTTATTTTTACAACTATATACAACCTAAAGTCCCCTTTTAACCATATTCAAATATATAATTCAGTAGTGTGCTACCATCACTACTACCCATTACCCAAACCTTTCCATCAGCCCAATCAGAAATTCTGCATCAATTAAATATTAATGCCCCATTCTGTACATCCATCCAGGCCCTGATAACCTCTATTCTAGTTTCTGACTCTATCCTTTTTTTTATTCTAATAATTTCATATCAGTGAAATGATACAATTTTGGTCTTGCTTATTTCCCTCTACATCAGGTGTTCTTAAACAGGGGTTCATGAAGGGGTGTGTGGAAAGAGTCCAGGGGGCCCATGAGCTTGAATTGAAAATTAAAAAAAAAAAACATTATTCTTTCAGGGATGTGTTGGTGTGGGTGTAATATATTTATTAAATAATACATAGGATATTGTGAACATAGTAAGGGGTCCATGGTTTTCACCTGAGTGGCAAAAGGGCCCATGGTTCACTGTGTTATACAGTCCTGTAGGTTATCTTTTTACTTTCATGAAGTCCTCTGATGCACAAAAGTTTTTAATTTTGATGAAGTCCAATTCAACAATTTTTTCTTTTGTTGCTCATGCTTTTGGTATAAAGTCTAAGAAGCCATTGCCTAAGAAATGTACAAATGTTGCTTCCCTAAGTTTTCTTTGAGACACTTAATTGTTCTGATTCTTATATGTAGCTCATAAATCAATTCTGAGTTGATATCTGTATATGGTGTGAAGTAGGGGCCAACCTTCTTTCTTTTGCATATTCAGTTTTCCCAGCACATTTGTTGAAGAGACTATTCATTCCCCATTGAGTGGACTTGGCATCCTTGCCAAAAATCAATTGGTCATAGATATAAGGATCTATTTTTAAACTTTCATTTCTATGCCATTGCTCTATGTATCTGTCCTTGTGCCAGTACCATGCTGCTTTGATTACTGTGGCTTCAAAATGAGTTTTTTAATTGGGAAATTTGAGTCCTCCAACTTCATTCTTCTTTTTCAAGATGCTTTTGGCTATTTGGGGCTACTTATCCTTCCATTAAATTTGATGTCAGCATTTCCATTTCTGCAATGAAGGCTGTTTAAATTTTGATTGGAATTATGTTGAATCTGTAAATCACTTTGGGTAGAGTTGACATCTTAACAATATTTAGTCTTCCAATCCATGAACATGGAATGTCTTTCCATTTATTTAGGTCTTTTTTTATTTCTTTCAGTAATATTTTTTAGTCTTCTATTTCCTTATGGATCTTCTGTCTCAATGTTTTATCCATTATTGAAAGTGATGTGTTGAAGTCTCCTAGTATGAATGTAAAATTATTTATTTCTCCTTCAAATCTGTCAATACTTTCTTCATATATTGTGGGTGGATAATGTTAGGTGCATATATTATCTTTCTGTCTTATTGAATTGGCCACTTTAACAACATAGAGGGACTTTCTTTGTCTCTTGTAACAGTTTTTTTAGTTAAAGTCTATTTTATCTGATATTAGTATAGCTACCCCAGCTCTCTTTTGGTTACTGTTTGCATATTTTTTTTCAATTTACTTTCAACCTATTTGGGGCTTTAAATATAAGATGAGTCTCTTATAAACAGCACATAATTGGGTTATACTCTTTTATCCATTCTGCCCATCTCTATGGTTTAATCCATTTACATTTAAAATAACTACTGATAATGCAGAACTTTCTTCTATTTGGTTATTTTGTCTTTGTAATTCTTATACCTTTTTGTCCCTTAATTCTTCCATTAATGCCTACTTTCATATTTATTTTATTTATTGTACCATTTTGAGTCCCTTATAAGTTTTTCTTTCTATATATTTCATATATTTTCCTTGTGGTTATGATGAGGTTAATATTTAACATCCTAAATCTATAAAAATATGTTTGATTTGATATCACCTTAATTTCAGGAGTATGCATGTACACCATTTCTGTACTCCTCCATCTCCCTACCTTTTCAATGTATGTTACAATTTATATATGCATACATTGTCCAAAACCATCAATTTATCACTACTTTTGTGCATTTGTATTTTAGAACATATAAGAAGAAGTGGGAGCTAAATACCAAAAAATACAGTTCAATAGGACTGACTTTATAATTACCCATATAATTACCTTTATTTGAGGTCTTTCTTTATGATGTTTTGAGCCACTGTATAATGTCCTTTCCTTTGAGCCTGAAGAACTCCCTTTAGACTTGCTTGTTAGGGCAGGTTTAGTAGTGATAAACTCCCTCAGCTTTTGTTTAACTGGGGATGTCTTCTACTTTCCCTCATTTTTGAAAGAAAGTCTCACTGGATATAAAATTCTTGGTTAGCAGTTATTTTTCTTTCAGCATTTTAAATATTTCATTCTCACTTCCATCTTGTCTCCATGGTTTCTGATGAACTGGCATTTAATTTTGTTGGGACTCACTTGTATATGGCATGTTGCTTTTCCCTTGCAGCTTTTAGAAAACTCTCCTTGTCCTAGGCATTTGACAATTTGAATACTATGTATCTTGACATGCTTTTGGTCAAGTTTATCTTATTTGTGGCTCATTGGGTTTCTTGAGTGTGCATATTCATGTTCTTCATTAAATTTGGCATGTTTTCTACCATTATTTATGTTAATATTCCTTCTGTCCCTTTCTCTCTTTCTTTTCCAGCTGTGCCCCTGATATTGCATATATTGGAATGTTTTATGGTGTCCCTCAGGTATCTTAAACTTTGTTCATTTTTTTTTCTTTTTCCTTTCTGCTCCTCAGTGTGAATTATTTCCATTGTTTTGTCTTTGAGTTCACTGATTCTTTCTTCTGCCAAGTCCAATCTACTGTTGATACCATCTAGGGAATTTTTAATTTAGTTATTGTGATCTCCAACTCTAGTATTTCTGTTTGGTTCCTTTAAAAATTTCTTACTTTTTATTGAGATTCTCATATGTTCATTCATTGTTTTCCTGATATCCTTTAATTCTTTCTCTGTTTTCCTTTATCTCCTTAAGCATATTGAGGATCATATTTTAACAAATCAATTTTATTGATACATATTAGTAAATCATAAATCTACTCACTGTGTACAATCAATGGTATTCAGTATAGTCATGTAGCTGTACATTCATCACTTCAATTATTTTTTTAATTATATATCCCCCCCTTTCTGCTTGTTCTTGCTGTGTTCATTTTTTCATTCTTCTGTGTCTGCTTGTCTCCTCCCCTTACGGTGACCCACCGAGTCAGCTCACTGCGTGGCAGCCTTGCCTGTTCATGGGCGGTTTGCCCTGTTCATGGGCAGCTTGCCCTGCTCACGGGGCTTGCCCTGCTGGTGGCAGCTTTGCCCTGCCTATGGTGGCTTTTGCCCCACCCACAGTGGCTTTGCCCTGCCCATGGTGGCTTGCCTTCTCAAGGTGGTCTGCCTGCTCAAAGAGGCCCTGGGAACCAAACCCGGGCCGTCCCATGTGGTAAACCGGCGCCCTACCAACTGGGCTACAGCTGGCCCCACACTTCAATTATTTTAGAGCATCTCCATTATCCTGAAAATAATAAACAAACAAAAAACTCATCACCTCTCAATCTCTCTACACTTCCCCTGCCATATACAGCTGCTATTCTGTTTCCAATTCTCTAGTTCATTTGAACTTATATTTTGTAAAAGCAGTCTTATATATGCAATATCACCAATATTCGTATTTTACATGAAGTTTCCCTATATTATACAATCCCATGTTACATTTTTAAGCTTTCCTTCTAGTTATATACATGATCTTAGACTTACCCTTTCAACCACTGTCATACTTATATAATAGCTCTGCTAGTTACAAAGTCTATGGTGTGCTTTCATCATTTCTATTCATTTCCAAAGACTTACAAACATCCTTTTTGGCAATTCTGATTAACTGGAAATTCTGGTTCATTCAGATTAACCTTCAGATTTCCATTCTCTTCCCTCATTCTATTTTCTGGGTGACCTATATTCCAATTATTAACTCCATGAATTTACACAATATACTTAGTTCATAATAGCATAGTCATACAGCATTTGTCTTTTTGTGTCTGGCTTGCTACACTGAATGTAATGTCCTCCAGGTGCATCCATGTTGTCATGTGCCTCACAACTTTATTTCTTTTTATTGCTAAATAATATTCCATCATGTGTATATACCACAATTTGTTTATCCATTCATCAGTTGCTGGACATCTGGGTTGTTTCTGACTGTTGGCAATCATGAATTATGCTGCTGTGAACATTGGTGTGCAGATGTCTGCTCATGGAGGATCATTTTTTAAAGTCTTTTTCTATACATCCAAACTCTGGTTTTCTTAATGGATGGTTTCTGGATTTTTATATTGTTCCTTTGGATGGGCCATCATTTCCTGTTTGTTGCACAGTGTGAATTTTAATATTGTAAAGGGTTAACTCTGGGATTTAGACCTTGAGCTATCAGTTCCTTTTAGTTTGTGTCCAGCTAGGGACATGGCAGAGACTTTTTGCATTCCAGGAGATAAGAAAAACAAACAAACCAATGGAAAAAGAGAAAAACACCTATCACAGACTTTGCAAATTGGCTCAGTACTGGTTGGTTCTCTCTTTCAGAGTTCATCCCTCCTATCATGAAGATCAGGCCAAGGTGGATGTGAAGTGCAGGTTCCTCTCTGTCTCATCTGCATCTGCTTCTCATCCTAGGCTTGTGCTTGCTCATGGCCTTAAGAATTCCCCCATTTGCAGGAATTTGTCCCCTCTGCTCTCTATAAAATAGACTTTCTCAGCTTTCTGGATGCTTTAATGTGTGATTTAAAGCAGGTTATCCTTTGCCCCAGGATGCCTTGGCTTGCATTGCTTTAGCTGTCTGCAAGCTACTTCTGCTTGCAGAGATGCTCTGGGAAGGCAAACCCAAGACAAGGTTCCTGGTTCAGTCTCCTGAAGCAAATGAAATTTCATCATTAACAAATTGTAGAATTATGAAGAAATAAAGTAGCTGGTAATAATGTCCTCATCTTTACCATCCACCATGAAGGCTGGAATATCATTGGAAAAATGTCATCAAAATTCTGTAGGAAAATTACATTCACCCTAAATTTCTATATACAGCCAAAGTATCATTAAGCATCAGAATGAAGTAAAAATGTCTTCAAACATGTAAGGAAATTTTATAATACATCTCATAAATCTTTTGGAAGATATGCTGTACCAATGAAGAGTAAATCATGATGCAGGATAAAAGATATTCAATGCAAGGCAAGCAAAGAGAATACCTGTGATGATCAGGAGCATTCCAGGGTAAGAGTCATGTAACACTCCTGCTCAAATTGAGCAAAGGGGAGAAATACCCAGTGAGATTTTTGAAGAATAAAATTAGGTTGATATATTAATTATTTGAATATTGAGAAAATATTTACACTTCTTAAAGAGAGATTGAGTTTAAATTAAAGTACATAGAAAATGATGAAAGCAAAAATATCAGCATTAACTCTGAAGGTGGGAAGTTATATAAGAAAGGAAATGTAGTAAAACACTTTATAGTTCAGCATTGAATAATATTTATATTGGAATAAAAATATAAATTCAACTTTTGTTAGCTGTTCATAGATTCTGTGGGGGAAATGGCACCCTGAAGCATCTTATACAGCCATCTTGGTTGACTAGAAGCCCAGGATGCATCCATGTATTTCTACTATTTCATCCTCAAGGTTTAAAATCATACACTTTAATGTGGCACATGGGAAAAATTAGATTGATTTAAAAAAAAACAGTATCTTGCATAAGGAAATATTTTGGTAGTGCAAAATTCATAGGCCTCAGTAGAACACACGTAGCCAAGTAACCTGAGGGAATCTACCCTAGATTTTTTTTAATTTATTTTTTATTTTATTTATGTTGTTGTTACATATACCCCCACCCCCCTTTCTGCTTGCTCTTGCTGTGTTCATTTTTGTGTTCTTCTGTGTCTGCTCTGTCTCCCCCCGCTGTGACGCACTGAGTCAGCTCACTGTGCAGGCGGCTCTGCTCCATTTGCAGGTGGATTTTTTGCTTCCGTTCACTGGTGGTTTTTGCTTCCATTCACGGGCACCTTGCCCTGCCCTTGGTGGCTTTTTGCCCTGCCCAAGGTGGCTTGCCATTCTCAAGGCGGTCTGCCTGCCTGGAGAGGTCCCCAGGAACTGAACCTGGGTCCTCCCATGTGGTGAACCAGTGCCCTATCCACTGGGCTATGGCCGGCCCTCCTCTATCCTAGATTTTATTAGTGAAATTATTATTTGGCTCCATCTGCACCAAAAGTTTTGGTGTTTGTTAAAAAGAATTTTAACAAATTCTAAATGTAGTAAAAGGAGCACCAATATTTATGATGTACTAAATTTTTTAAAGTGTGAAGGATTTGTGAGGTGATGTGATCAGTTCTATGGTGATGTTAATAAGAAATAAGAAACATGAGCTGCTGGGGAGCTAAGATGTTAGGAAATTAGTGATAACAATGTCAAAGACACAGTCTTGGGCTCCATCAACCAGGAAACTAATTGATTATGACAGGTTTAATGTTTTTGGGAAATGAGATTAAAGAATATTATTAACCTTGTGAAGTTAAAGTGAATGTGTGGTCAAATCTAAATAGAAAATATAAAATTAAATACCTTTTATTCATTTTTAAAATTTTTATCCTTCTCTTTTTAATGAAATTTTTAAAAAATCAGCATATTACAATGTGCAAATGAAAGTTCCCTCACCCCTATGCTTGTTCCATTCCCCAAAGAAAAGCCCAATTGATAGCTATGAATGTTTTACAGCATATCCTGTCGATATATTAACAAAATGAAATGTGCCACATATGATATTCTACAACTTGGTTTCTATTTGTTTGCCAGCATATTTTTGTCATTGTCCTTGGGCTACATGTAATTCACCGTTATTCACTTTTATGAGTTTGCCTCCATGTATTTACTATTTTCTTGTTGCTAAACATTTAGATCCTTTCCAGTTTTTCACATTACAAGTAACACTGTGTTAATGGGTTTTGTACATTAATGCCAATATATCCATAAAATAAATTCCTGGATATGTATGCATTGGTGGTTAAAATAATTACACATTTTTGTTTTGATAGATGGTAAGAAATTGTTTTCCAAAATCTTTACACCAATTGGAACTCTTGCACTATCTTGCCAGAAAGTCCATCTCCTAATCTCATCAAGCCTGGGTATTACCCACTTTAAAAGTATGATAGGAAAATAAAGTCTCATTGTTTTAATTTACATATTTAATTTTAGGAGAAGTTGAACCTGTTTTCATATCTATATGTATCATTTATATTTATTTTACTGAAAATGAACACTTCATGCCCTATGCCCACATTTCCCATCAGTTTCTGTTGATGGCACCAAATTGATTTGGAAAAATTCTCATTATTTAAGAAAATTAACACTTAGACTTTCATTTACTTACAATTTCTTTCTTATTTTTTAACTATCCTTAGGCATTAACCTCAGATGTATTTAACTGTGACACATTATCCATGATAAAAAAATTTAATAACCCTTAATTTTTCTTTGCTTAATTCTTAATCTGATAACAACTGTAAAAAAAATCCCTTCAAATGTCAAATTTAAATGCTTAAGGAAAAAAAAGTGTCAAAGCCAGTTGTAAGTTACAAATGTAAGCAGCTTTGAAAAAACACTTTAAAAATGGTAATGCATAAACATTTATGATGTTTGATTAATGTTTGTTATTTTAGTGTCCTCATCACCATGTCACTGTCCTACATGGATCTTAAAGGCATCCACTTAATCCTCTGACCAAGAAATGGAATTTTTCATCCTTCCTTGAATCTGTGATAACCATATGACTCTACCGCCAAATAGAACTTTAGTGATTGTGATACAAGCAGGGGATTGAAAAGTGCCTGCACACTGGGATTTATTCTCTTGTTGTCCTTGAATCCCTAAGAGCAACATGTGAAAGAACTCAAGTTGGACTTGGGTGAAAAGACAAGTGAATGAGAACTGAGGTTCTTCAGCCAACATCTTGCCAATTGCCAGACATGTGAGTAAGGCCAGCCTAGGACAACCAGCTGCCAGCCTATCTGTCAGCTGACCACAAATGGAGAAAGCCCCACAGAGATCAGCTGAGCCAGCCTAAATGAGAAAATGACCCAGTCTACCCAAAGAAACATGAGCTAAACAGTTTTTACTGAGCAATAGTAAATGAACACAATGGTTTTGATTCCCTTTAATCATGATATGATATTATTCATTTTATTATATCTATTCCCTAAATTATTTTTCTCTTATCTCTCCTCAACTCTAGTTAAATTATCAACTGATAATGCAGTCCTAGTGATTGTTGTCATTGAAAAGCCATGTTATATCAAGTTCCAGGAACTTGTCTTTGATTTCTAAAAAACAGTTCTCCTTTTTTCTTTCTAATCAGGTCTTTAAACACTTTCAAAAGGATATATTTACTTTTTGTGATCCACGGGAATTTCTTCACTTGGGACTTGCATCCTCCATGCCATCCTCCATTCCATCTGTAAGTGAGGTAAATGACAGTAAAAGGAGAGAGAATACTAACATATTTCTTATAGGAATTGTCATTTATATCATAATCACTGACCCCACTTTTCCATTCTTTGAGCTATTGTTATACCATTATTCTTTCATCTGTATAAAATCATATTAGGTAAGGAAGTTACATAGCTCTAGCATGCCATACATCAAGAAGAATGTTCCATATATCTGCTGTTTGCCCTCCCATCACTCACCCCACATTTTTTCACTACTCTCTGCATCATGAGGCTGTCCTATATGGATGCCATCAAGAGCCTCCCATCCCCTCTGGAGCCCAGTTCACTTTGACCTGAGAGCCCTGGAAGTTGGAAAGGAGACTAGCCAAAGAGAGGGGAATGAGGTCATTCAAATGGACACTAAGAAAAAGTTTGGAAAGGAAATATAAACAGGGAACATGTGATAAGCTATTATTTAAATATCTACATTTGTTGAGTTTCTTTCCTAAAAAATGGAGATATATATAATCATCCCAATTTCTAAATGAGGAAACTAGGCTTGTAGAGACACTCAAACTTGACACAGTCCATTTAGGCATGATGGATATGGAGATGCACCATCCAGATACCCCAGCAGGAAGGCCTTGCTGCCCCAGGTGCTGGGAGTTGGGTTAGCACACAGCTACCAGCCATCATTCTTCCAGGACCTGCCTAAGCTGCAAAGCACCATCCACTCAGGGTATGTCTTTCCAGAATTGGCCCACATCTAATGACTAATCAGAGGAGGCCATTACTGTCTATGGTAGATTGAAGTTGCATGTACTCCAGAAAAACATGTTCTTGAGTCCAATCCACTCCTGTGGGTGTGAACCCATTGTAAGTAGAAACTTTTGGTGAGGCTACTTCAGTTAAGGTGTGGCCCACCACATTCAGGCTGGGTATTAATTCTATTTCTGGAGTCCTTTATAAGAGAAAGAAATTCAGAAATTGAGAGAAAAAGACAAAGGAAGCAAGTAGCTGAAATCAGTGGAGCCTAGAAGAGAAGGGAGAGACCTGCAGAAGCTGCCATGTTACTTGCCATGTGACAGGAAGCAAGGATCACCAGCAGCCAGCCCCAGCACCACAGAGAGTTCAGGAGGAAAGCATTGCCTCAATGATGCTTTGATATGGACATTTTCCCAGCCTCAAAATCATGAGCAAATTAATTCCCATTGTTTAGGCCTACACATTTCATCATATTTCATGAAAAAAGAATATAATCTATGTAAAATATGCAAAAGGCTTTAACAGATACTCCACAAAAGAAAATAATAAATTATTGATAAACATGAAATGGAGCTTAACATCATTAATTATCAGAGAAATGAGGATTGTAAACCAGAATTGGATACTACCTACCCTCACCATATAACTAAAATTTTAAAAGGCTGAATATAGTAAGTGCTGTCAAGAATCCACAGTGACTGGAACATTTTATTTATTTTTCATGGGAGTGTAAAATAATTCAATCAATTTGGGAGAATGTTTGATAATACTGAAGTAAAATATATACCATTCCTGCTATATACACAATAAAATTGAGGGTTCAGTTCACCATAATATATAAGTATGTTCATAGAAGCTTAATTCATAATTTAAAAAACTTGGAACAACTCAAATGCCTATTAGAAGAAAATAGAAAAATACATTGTGGTTATGTTTATATAATAAAATTCAACAGCACAATGAAAAATAACAAGCTGCTAACAAAAACAGCACTGATGAATGTCACACACAATATTAAAGAGAAAGAAACCAGATTCCAATGACCACAGAGAACAGATGCAAATACACAAAATAAGGAAAGAAGGGGATATCACTACTGACCCTACCAAAATAGAGAGTATCATAAGAGGATACTTTGAAAAATTAATGCCTACAAGGATGATAATTTAGAGAAAAAGGACAAATTCCTAGAAACTCACAAGCAGCATACATTAACAAAAGAAGAAATTGAGGGGCCGGCCATATAGCCCAGTGGATAGGGTGCCGGTATACCACATGGGAGGCCCTGGGTTTGGTTCCCGGGGACCTCTCCTAGCGGGCAGACTGCCTTGAGAAGGGCAAGCCACCATGGGCGGGCCAGAGCCACTGTGGGCAGGGCAAAAAGCTGCCACAGACAGGCAAAGCTGCCACAGGCAGGGCAGGTCACCCACAAATGGAGTGCAGCCAGCCACCAGCAAACTGAAAGTAAAGCCAGCCGTGAATGGAAGCAGAAGCCGCCCACAAGCGGGGAAAGCCACGCCTGCACAGTGACCGGCCTTGGTGCATCACCGCAATGGGGGGGAGGGGAGATATGTAATAAAATAAAATAAATCTTTAAAAAAAAAAGAAGAAATTGATGGGCTCAACAGTCAAAATACAAGTAAGGAGATGACTCAGTCATCAAAAACCTCCCAAAAAAGAAGAGCACAGGACCAGATGGCTGCACAGATGAATTATACCAAGCATTCTGAAAAGAACTAAAACCAATTCTGCTTAAACTCTTCCAAAAAATAGAAGTAGAAG
>PVKH010035035.1:0-11781 GCA_004027955.1 Chaetophractus vellerosus | reverse complement strand
TTTTCTATGTCTGCTTCTTGTCTCCCCCCATCCCCGCGGGGACGCGCTGAGTCGGCCCTCCACGGCGGTGGCTCGTTCCGTTCGAGGGTGGCTCCATTCCGTTTTCACGGGCGGCTCCGCTCCATGTTTTGCGGGCAGCAGTCCTCCATGTTTTTTGCGGGCTGCTCCGCTTCCGCAGTTCACAGGCGGCAGCTCCGCTTTTCACGGGTGACTTTGCCATGCCCGTGGGGGCTCCGCCCTGCCCGTGGCGGCTTTCTGCCTTGCCCACGGCGGCTCTGCCCTGCCCACGGTGGCTTGCCTTTCTCAAGGCCGTCTGCCCGCTCGGAGAGGTCCCCGGGAACCGAACCCGGGGCCTCCCATGTGGTACCCCGGCGAGCTCTTTATCCACTGAGCTATCTAGCCGGGCCCTGTTTGTAACCTTCTAAAAGCTGACTTTGTGTTAGGCGGCAGGGAGCAGGGTGCTGGGCATGGCACGGAGCTCCACCCGGCGAGCCGCCACCAGGTCCTGTAAGTAGGCTGAGCACTGCCTGCCTGCCGCCGGGTTCTGGGTGTGATTCAGTAATCGAGGCATGACCGTCGCAGGGCTCCGGTGTGGCTTCTCTGGAATATCTAATTAGGTGGCTGGGCTTGACCGCCTGCGTTACAGCCACAGTTGTCCTGTTTGCGTTACTCATGCTTGTATCTTCTCTTACCAATTACATCAGGACCTCATTGGGGGCTGAGTCCTTTGCTGATTGGCTTGTGTCTGTCACAGTGTGCCTGGTCCAGGGCTCTGTACAGAGTAGGAGCTCATGAAAAATTTCTTATTTGAACCTGATTGGTCACACTCAAGCCTTCCCCATTATTTTCATTTGGTAGTCAAACCCACATCATTCTAGAAGGATGATAGTTTCTCTTCTGTTCATCAGCTGTTTAGGTCTAGGCTGAGATGAGCTGGGATTGGTCACTATGGTTAAAATCAACAAATGGTAATGAGCCTGTCAAAGAAATGGAAGAGGCAGTTCATAAAAGCTAATTGTCTGGGTCCCAATTGTAGTTCTAGCACAGAAAGAGACGCTGAAATAGTTGGAGTCTACCATTTACCTTTCAAACTTGAGTCATCTTTTCAGTTCTTGAAATTTAGTTTCAGTACCTTCTTTACAATTTACATCCCACATCCAGCACCCCCTTTGGGAGAAATGGCCACTTCTGTATTTCAGCTTTTTATGTTTTTTCAGTTCTAAAATGTAAGCTGCTAACATCAAGGCTGTGGCCTTAGCAACCCTTTCTTTCCCTCTTCCCCCTCCCAACCTGACTCTGACTCCATGTGGTCCAGCCCCCAAGAGAGGGAAACTGGAGGAGAGGGCACCCTAATGGTTTTACTATCGGGTAAAACTTCACTGATGCCCTTTCCCCTTGTGATTTAATCATTTAAACCTCTAAATTGAGAGCATTTGGGGCAGTAATAAAAACAATCTTTTGAACTTTATAAAATGAGTCCTTTCATAGACAGCTGTCACATTTTACACCAGATGTAATTAAATATAATTGTGATCATCTGATTGAAGTAATACTTGCAGGTTCTGTTATTCGGGGGAAAATTGTTTCCACTTTTCTCTAGTTACAGTATTAAAACATGCGAAGTCATGCTTTGTGCATTTCTATGCTGAGTAGCTCCTGCTTGCCAGGCACTGTCTCTGTACTAGGGTCTCTGCCTTCATTGTGTTTCAACTAGGAGGGCAGGGAGAGGTTAAAGAAATACTTACCAGGGAAGTGGCTCAGGGACTGGGCTCCCACCCACCACATGGGAGGTCACTGGTTCGGATCCCAGTGCCTCCTAAAGAAGACAGGGAGCTGGTGCAACCGGTAGGCGCGGCAAGTTGACACAACAAGAGACACAAGAAAGATGATGCAACAAGAGATGCCAGGAGGAAAAACCTAATGAGAGACCCAACAAATCAGGGAATGGAGGTGGCTCCCTCTTACATCAGAGGTCCTAGGTTTGGCTCCCAGTGTCTCCTAAAGAAACAAGGAAGATGAAAAGACACTTCAAGTGAAAAAAACAACAAGGGGGTGGAGAGAAATAAATAAAATAAATCTGAAAAAAAAAGATAAATTTTAAAAAAAAGAAAATAATAATAATTACCCAGATTGTTATTTTGTTAAAATTGTGAAAAGTGGCATAAGAAAAAAATACAACATGCTCCAAGAGCCTGTAACAAGGGGGCAAAACCTGGGCTGAGGGTTCAAAGAAAGTTTCCCTAAAGAAATGGTGTCCCTGCTGAGGCCCAAGTGTGAACAAAAGTTAATGAGAAGAGGATTAAGGAGAAGTTGTAGAAAGCATTCCAGGTGAAAAAACAAGCCATGTTAAGTATTTGGATTTTTTCCCCCTCAAGCAACAATCCTTCAAACCTATTGAAGGAGTTTTAGGAGAATGACCTGATCTTATTTGCATTTGAAAAGTAACACTCTGGCTCTTGTGTAGAGAAGAGATTGTAAAGTGGTGTCTGGGGAAATTGTTAAGAACTCTTTATTATTGGTATTGTTCTATCTTGGGAGATGAGGAAAAGAGAGCCAATGTCTGCTTGTAAATACCAGTATAAGACAAAGATGATAATTTTACACTGATCATCTAGACCTGAATTTTAAAATGTTTTAAATTTCAAGTCTCTTTAAGCAGAGGCAATGCAGATGAGCCAGTAGTAATTGGACCCGGCTTCTCTGAGAGGGTCTTAAAGATAGTAAGTGGGTGAGAAGTAAGCCACTGGTATAATAATTTTCCGGTGAATGGATCACCAGATACGCCAGCCCTCCTCTTATTTTTCCTAATAGAAGCTTTGGCAGGAACCTAACAAAATCAAGGCACAGTTGGTCCAGGACAGGCAGTTGCTTATCTATTACCAGGCACATCCATTTTGGAGAAATATCCACATCTTAAGGATATCCTGCCCTGGGAGCAGGGACTGAGTGGGGGTGGGGTATGGAGTGGGAAGAGGTTGAATAGCCAGGACCACTGAGTCCTTCCATTTTCTATTTTTATCTTTTATTCTCCATATTTTAACAAAGAAAAATACAGAAAATATAACAGATAATTATGTTAACATTTTGTCATATTGGGTTCCAAAAATTTTTTTAATAAAGAAAATAGTACACACGTAGCCAAAGCCCTCCCAACTCCCTGAGATAATGACTCTCCTAAAGTATAACAACATATTTTTGTTATTTTACTACATATGGATATATCCATAAAGCAGAATATATTGCTTCATATATCTTCAAATGTTTTCATAAATAGCATCATAATTTCTGTGTCCTTTTGTAACATGCTTTTTTTGTTTTAATATTATATTCTTGAGGTTTATCGATACAGATACTTGTTCCTTTAGACCGCTCAGTTTACTTGTTTAGAATTCCATTTCATGAATAAATTGCAGTTTGCTTATCCATTCTCAACTGATATAGCAGTTCCTCTTGTTGCTGTTACAAACAATGCTGTCAGTGAACATCCTTGTGTATCTCTTTGGGGCATTTCTAGAAATGAATTGCTAAGGCTTGGAATATGTACATAATTGAGTTTTATTAGTTATTTACAAATTGCTTCTCCAAGCAGTTGTTGTACTCCCCACAGAAATATACAGGTTTTAGTATCCACACATACTTACCAAAATTTAATTTTTGATAATCTGAAAAGTATTAAATTATCTCATTATTTTTGTAATTTACATTTCCCTGATTACTAACAATATTTTAACATTTTATTGGCTTTCTGTTTTTATGAATTTCCTGTTCATATACTTTGGCTCTTTTTCTCTTAGGGTTCCTTTTTTTCATTAATTGTTAGGATTTCTTTACATTATGGTTCCAAATCCTTTTTCAATTATTTGTGTTGTAAATATCTTCTCTTAGCTGGGAGCTTAACTTTTAACTTTATAAATTTTGTCATACAAAAGCCTTAAATTTTAATGTGGTCACTTTTGCCTGTTCTTTTCTTTATGGTCTCTGCTTTTTGATTCTGACTTAGAAGACTTTCCTTACCTCAAAAGCATAAAAAGAGGCTCCTAGATTACCGTTTAAGACTTTTACAGTTCTGCATTTTACAGTGAAATCTTTGGTGTATTTGATTTTGTTCTTACGTACACAGAGTATGAGTTTGTGAGTTTGGAATCTTTCTGTTTTTGTGTTTTGTTTTTTTAAGTCTTTATCCATATTACTTGTTATCTATTGCCAAAATAATGTTGCATAACAACCACAAAACCTTAGTGACATACAACAGTAAATATTTATTTCTGCTCACGAGCCCATGGGTTGGCTTAGCAGTTCTGCTGACCTGAACTGGACCCAGTGGGGTTCCCTCGTGGGTTTGTTGTCTGCTGGAGTTTGGCTAGGCAGGTTGGCTGATCTTGGCTGGACCCTTTCATGTGTCTGGGGGTTCTGCTGGTTCAACTATACTTAGCTCTGCTCCCTGTGGTTCTATAACCAGATTTTGTCTAGGTCCTTGGCTAAACTGCGGGAAATGAATTTCAAGAGCATGCCACGTTGATTACCCCAGTAATTTGTTAAGGTAGGGAGGGAAGAGAAATGGGAGAAAATAACAGATCGTAGGTCCCAGGTAGAGAAGAAGGGCCTGAAGAGTGATAAAAGGGACTGATTTACAGACTACAATTTCCCATTATAGATTATAAAGGCCCAGGTTTTACTTGCATATTGATCCATGGGGCGGGGGCAGGGGGCGGGACATGGCAGGAGCTGGGTGCAGAAGGCAGGAAAAGGGTCAAAAGGCAAGAGAGAGAGAGCAAAGGGCCTTTGCACTTACTTTTTAAACCATTAATTATTCCGCCCCTTTGCTAATGGCATGGAAGGAGTTCCAGCTGTTTGCTGTTTTGATTAATTATCCCACCCATCAATCCCCTGGGAAGGCCCAAAGATAAGGCCCCTAGAGAATATCCCGCCCTCTCCTGGCTTCCAGAGGAAATCTTGTTCCTAATGGGAGAATCTGTGAGAGTCTTCCAACAGCCATCTTGGGGATATTGATATCCACATGGACTTTTTGCTAGGTTCCAGATCCATCTATTGATTCCCTATCTAGCCGGCTTCAGTTCCCCAAGCTTCTCATGGAAAAGGCTCAGGAAGCACACCAGGCCTTTTGAGGCCTAGGTTCAGGAACTGACACACTGTCACTTCTGCCTCATTTTCTTCGCCAAAGCAGTGTGTAGGGCCTGCCCAGTTTCAGGGGGTAGAGGAATAGACCACCTCTTCATGGAAAGAGCTGAAAAGTCACTTTGCAAAGGGCATGCTGCAGAGAAGGGTAAAGAATTGGAGGCATTTTTGCAATCAATCTACTACAATGGTTAATTGTCCCCTTACCATTTATTGAATAATCTATACTTAACGTGCAGCTTTGTAAATCCACCTTCAACATATGACAAGTTCGTGAAGATGTACATATAGAAAATATTTTTCTGGATACTCTATTCTGTTCTGTCAGTTTATTTTTCATCATTCTATAGCATTTTAATAATCATTGAATCTAGTAGTGAGTCTCCTCATATATGGATTAGGTATTTTTAGTTGTTCATTATTCCTTAACAATTTTCAGATCAGTTTATCCATCTCCATGAAAAGCAATATATATATTTTCATTTAAATTGCATTGAATTGATATCTTAATTTGAGAAGAATTGACAGCTTTGCAATGATTTATTTTTTATCCTATCTGTGAACATAATTTATTTTTCCATTGATTTATATCTTCATTAGAGTTAGAGAAAAACGGCGCTTACTGGGACGCAGAGACTGACAATTGCAGGCAGGAAGTTTATTGGGAAGCTCTCCCAATGGAGGGGAGTCTTAAGAATAGACTTCAGCCGCCCCGCTGGCATGGCAGGGATCTGAAGAGACTTCAGCCCATCCGTGGAAGGTGGTGGATATGAATTTATACAGAACATCAATAGCTGGGGAAACGGAGTACAGCCTGGGGCCAAATGGCCAGGGGGGAGTAGGCCTGGAGGTCTTGGAATGTGGGAGGAGTTGGGAGGGAGTAAGGGCCCTTATCTGCTCCATTTTGTTTATTCTTGGGAGGGGATAAGCTTCCCATAGGCTATGTCTTGCAGCAATAGGTTAGGTGGGTTATGGCTGGAGGCTGCCTTTCCTCAATCTATGCCTCAGGGGCATTGATTCAAGATCCTATGACCTGTTAATTATTCCAAACCTCCTAAGGGGGAAACGCTAACAATTAGTTCATTCAAAAAAATCTTAATTGAGCCATATTATGTATCAGGCACTACTCTAGATCCTGTTACACAGCAGAGAATAAAAATTTTAAAAGTGCCTGCTCTTGAGATTATAGTCCAGTGAAGGAAAGCAGACAAACACATAAAAATATATGTCAGGAGGCGATAAGTACTGAGAAGAAGAAAATGGTGTGGAAAAGGGAAAGAGAATAACACTTGGGTGAGTACAGTTTTCTATAGGGTGATCTTTATGCCCCTCAATAATGACAATAAAACTTTCAACAATTTGTAGATTTAATTTTAAGTACAATATAGTTTTTGATGGTACTATGGAATTTCTTTTCTTTAAAAAAATTTTTTTGGGTTAGTGAATAAAAAAGGCTTCATTTTTGAATATTGATCTTATAGCCAACAAATGTCTATATTTGTTATTCATTGAATTAACTTGTAGAGTCTCTTTAGATTATTTTTAACAAATTACAATTGTATTTCTTTCTCTTTGACCATCATTCCCTTTTTTCTTTTTCTTATCTGATGTATCAGTTCAATATTGTACAGAAATGGTGAAAGTGTGTATTCTTGTTCCTGAAGAGGAAGTTTCTAGTCTGTTACCATTAAATATGATGTTTTCAATGACTGGTAGACACCTTTGATCACATTAAAGATTCATAGTTTGCTAGATATAATTTTCATGAATAAGTATTAAATTTTGATGTTTTTTTCTGCCTCAGATAATAATACTGTTTTCCATTTTTAATTTGTTGTGTGGTAGACTACATTAGATTGACTAATGTTAAATCATCCTTTAATTCTGGGGATAAACCCTAGTTTGCTATGATGTATTATTTATTTCATACATTTATTTTTCTTGTTTATAATTTATTTACAATTTTTGCAGCTATGTTTATAAAGGAAATTTATAAATTTTCTTATACTGCTTATGTTTGGTTATTATGTCAGTGATATACTAGCATTGTAAAATTAATTGTAAGAAGTTCCTTTTTAAAACCTTTTCTCTAAAGCAATTTGTAAAACATAGAGAATATTGTTCCTTGAAGATTTGGTAAAACTTATCTGTAAAGCAATCTGCCTTAGTGAGTTTTTGAGGTAGATTTTAAATAACTGATTTGTTTTGTCTAATGGTTACAATTTTTTCAAGTTATCTATTCTTGATTCTAACATTGGTGATTATATTTTTCTAGGCAAATTTTCATTAAGTTTTCAAATTTATTGGAATAAAGTTGGTCATAATATTCTCTAACATATAAATATAGTTATGACTTATTTTTAATTCCTAATATTGCTTATTTGTCCCTTATCTCTTTTTTCTTGATCAGTTTCATTGAGGCTATAACTAATTTGCTACAGCTTATCAAAGTACCAGCTTTTGATATGGTTTATCCTTTATTTTTAACATTGTCCCCTTTTCTTTTCTTTTTTTTTTTGTAGTTTAATCTGTTATACTTTTTCTAACTTCTGCATTCCACAAGTTGTTCAGTTCTGCTTCCTATTTTAATCTCTTCTTTGATTAATTATATAAAATTACAGTTTTGAATTTCCAAAATTTTGGAGTTGTTTGGTTTTTATCATTGATGTATAATCTTTTTGCAGTTTGGTTAGAAAACATAGTCTGAAGACTATCAATTCTTTGGACTTATTTAGAATTGCTTGGTGGTCTTGTATGTGATCTGTTTTTATAACTGTTCATGGTTCCTTAAGTATATATATTCTCTTATTGTTGAAGTTAAGGTTCCATATGGATGCATTAGATCAAGCTTGTTAATTGGTTCAAATAATCTCTATTCTTACCTATTTCGTCTGCTTCGGCTATCAATTACTGAAAGAGATGTGTTATAATTTCCCACTATGATTATTAACTCCTTGATTTTTCTTCCTGAGATGCTGATACATATATGCTGGTGCAGGATCATTTTATCTTCCTGAGGAATTGTTCCTTATATCACATGTCTGCTGGAAATGAGATCAGCTGCATATTGTGGAAAAACATCTAGAGTGGCTTAGTGAAATCGAATTTTGTTTTTCTCAAGAAATAAGAAATCTGATAATAGACATCTCAGGGCTGGTCATGCTCTTGAAGAAAATTTTCAAGGACCGAGATCCTTCTAACTTTGTACTTCACTGGTCTTACAATTTACTTTCAATTTCATAGTCACTGAATGGCTGTTCTACGTCCGGCGTCAACTCTGCATTACATACAAGATGGGTAGAAGGTTGAAGGACAAAAGTCATATGCCAGCCAAGACTATTTCTTTACATCAGGAAATTAATAGCCTTCCCAGAAGTACCATCTAGTGGATTTCCATCTGCATATTACTAGCCAGAAATGTTCACTGATCTTTATTTTCAACATTAATGTGTTGTTACCTTTCAGAAATGTCTCTTGTAAATACCATAGAACTGGAATTTTAAATCTAATCAGCTTCCATCTTTTAATTGAATTTTTAATTTATTTACATATATTGTCATTATTAGCATGTTTGTATTTTCTATCATCTTGTTATTTTTTGCTTTCTTTTTAACATGGGTAATTTTTTGGCCTCTTTTGTCTTTTTTCTTGTCAATTACTGAACTGACCACTTTTTTTGCTGTCCACCCTACCTTCTTTCACCAGCTACTGATATGAGGAACTCAGAAAGGCTCCCTTACACCTTTCTCTTATTCTCCTCTAACGTTTCATTAGCCACCAATTCCTGTAAATCTCATTTTCCATATTTAGCTTGAATCTCCATTGTTACTACCTTAGCTCAATCTGCTATCGTTTCTCTGCTGGACTTCTTCCATAGCCTCCTATTTGGCCTCCCAGTATCCAAACTTTTGCTGCTGTTTCCGAATGATTTCATTGAATTAGGTAGGGAAGTGAGAAGAGAAACAGCTAACCTAAATTCTTCTTGGACTTACCCACCCATATGTCCAGTCAAATTGAGTGCTCTCAACACCAAGAACTCCTAAAAGGAAATGATGATGCTTAGGTTGCTTTCGTTAGCATGTTAAGAGAATGGTGATGCCATTTCCTGGAATGGAGTATACCAGACATGAAGAAGGTTTACTGGTGGATCATGAATCACTTTTGTACAGAGTGGATATGAAATATCTGTGGGTGATCTAAATGAAAATGCTGATTAGGCTGTTAGATATATGGGTTTGAAACTTAAAGACAGGGCTAGCCTGGACATGTTAAAGGCATTGGGTAGATAATCTTAAGATGATCTAGAGTGAAAAGAAAGCAATTATGAAAACTGCTTACATTTAAAGGTCAATTGGAGTAGAATCTAACCCCAAAGGAAACTAAAAAAGTAAAGTCAGAAAAGAAGGAGGAACTATAGGAGAATCTAATGTCATGGAAGCCAGGAGAGGTGAATATTTTCACAAGGAGAGAGTGATCATTTAAGACAAATGCTTCTGAGAGGTCAAGATGAACACAGAGATGTCTACTGTATTCAGCAACACAGAGGACACCTTGGTGAGAGTAGTTTGAATGGGCAGTGGGTGTGTAAGCCAGATTGACTTGGGTTGAAGAGTTGGTGATAAGGAATTGGAGAAATTTTCCCTAAACAACTCTTTAGATAAGTTTGGCCAGATAAGAAAGTGTCTGGGTGGTTGCTAGGAGAGGGGCATGGCACATTTTCAAGGGAGAGTTTTATTTAAACATCTAGAGAATATGTTTAAATACAGATAAAGACTATCCAGTGGAAAACAAAAGGCCGAAAATGGGGGCAAACAGAGATAATCCATTAAATTGAGCTTCTAAGAGAGTTTAGTGGGCTGTGATATCTAATCCCACTTAATAGAATAAGGAGCTCATCTTGTAACCTTGGGAAGCAAGAAGGATAAAGATGCAGACCTCTTTGAAGCTAGATTGGCAGCAAGTTGAGGGAGTTCTTGTCTAATGACTTCTGAAGTAGGAAGCAAAGTCATTTACTGATGTCAAAGTGAAGGATGAAGGTCAGAGGATTGAGAAGGAAAAGGAGGCCTGATCAATTGGTAAATGATAGGTACCTTTGTTGAATTTTTAGTGTCGGGGCATACATTATTTATAATGCCTACAAAAATTAGTAAATGCCATTATTCTCACTCTACATATGTGGAAACAAATGTTAATTTGCCCAAATTTCATACAGCTAGTGGATGGCAAAACTGGGATTGAACTCCAGATCGCTTTGACTTTAAAACTGACTCTTCAATAAGAACAATTAATTAGAAGCGTGTGGCAAAGACAGAAATTATCTTCTCCAGTTTTTTCTGGCTTGTTGGAAATTCTCTGCTGCCCCTTCATTGGCCTTTCTACAGTCATATGGATATTTAAGATCCTTTTGTGACCCAGTTGAAGACTATGAGCATAGTCAGTCATCTTCAGCGGTTTCAATTTTTTTTTTTTTTTTCTGATAAATTCAAGGCATCACTAGGACTGAAATAGAATTTGGGGTCAGATTCCTTCATGGCTGGAGAACTCTGCAGCTGTGACAGATGGATGAAGGAGCAAATGCTAGAGGGAGAAAGGAAAGAAAAGAAAATCTGTCCTAAACTGAACTTTCCATCCAGGCAGTGAAGCCTTGCCTCTCAGAACAGGATTCACGGATTGCTAGGGCTCTCTTGTGTTTGTGAGCATGCTCCTCAGACTTCCAGGCTCCCTCCCAGACCCACCCTGCAGTAATCCCAGCTTTCATTGCCTTGTGTAGTGAAACCCTTCAATGACCAGAAGATTTATGAGACAGAAAGTTGTGACTGTGAAGAAAAAACAAAACCTGGTGTAATTCATAAGATGGGAGTCGGGGGGAGAGGGGGGACACAGATGATTCTTTAGGAAAATAGACATCCCAGTCTAAAATATTTCATCTTTTATTCTCCAAATTTCAGAGAAGAGCACTTTTTAAAAAAATTCTCAGTTGATAATGAAGAAAAACTCAAATTTCTCATTTTATTTATTTGCAATCCTAAACAGATTTTTAAGAGTTTAGAGTATATCATGTTCAGAAAATGTTTGTATTATGTTTGTGTTACTATAGGTTGTATTTTATTTGCCCTTCTGGGCAAACTAGATTGGGACTCCTCAGGGCCCAGAATTGTGTGCTGTCTGCCTTTGCACACCCCAAAGCCTGGTAATGCATGCCATATCTGAACATCTTGTGGGTGAAGTCCTTTTTCTTTTTTTTTTAATGAATGAATGAGCTACCAACAGTTTTCACTGGCCTCTGATTTTCATTGCTTTCTCTTTACTGAAATTTTCAGGGGTTTCCTCAGCTGTTTTGATTTTTGCTTTTTCTGGTTGTTATCATTATTGTTTTAACTACCAAAATGACTTAAAATCTTGAAATATGTGAACAGGATTAGAAGTTATCAGATATCATATTTACTGTTTGTTTTGGTCAGCCACAGGCGTGCCTTTTGAAATATACCAAAGATTGGTCGGTCTTTATAAAGGGTATTTATTTGGGGTAGAAGCTTACAGTTACCAGGCCACAAAGCATAAATTTCTTCCCATACCAGAGTCCATGCCCTGGAGCAAGATGGCTGCCGACGTCTCCAGGGTTCAGGCTTCCAGGTTCCTTTGTTC
>PVKH010035034.1:0-11783 GCA_004027955.1 Chaetophractus vellerosus | reverse complement strand
CCTACTACCACCTGTGCCACCTTAGTTCCTGGTTTTTCAGTGCATCTCATCTTGGCTCTCCCTTGTGTCACTCTCCTGTTATATCATCACCTTGTTGCACGGCTTGCTGAGCCTGGTGGTGTACCCATGCGCAGGGCCTGATGGCTCACCCGCTTGTGGGGCCTGGCGGCTCATCCGTGCATGGGGCCTGGTAGCTCACCCATGCATGGGGCCTGGGGGTTCATGCGCCTTCTATATTTTTCTTTTCTTAATTTTTACCGGGAGGTCCTGGGGGTCGAACCCAGGTCCCTCCACATGGGAGATGGATGCCCAACCACCCAAGCCACATCTGTCCCCCTGCTTTATCTCTTAAGGTTGACCAAAGATACCCAAAGTTACAGCCTTTTCCCATACAGGATGGTCATATAATAAACCAGGCTTAGTTTATCACCAGCATTCTAAAAACCAGACCTAGGTAGAAAAACTAGGTCTGGGGACACTTGCATGGTTTCTAATATAGTGAATCTTTAGCCTACCCTGATTATCACAAAATCAGGACAGCGAGAATATTCACATTCTGCTCATTATTGAAAGTGGTAAATTGAAGTCTCCTACCATTAATGTACAACTGTTAATTTCTCTCTTCAAATCTGTCAGTATTTGCTTCATATATTTTGGAGCTTTGATATTAGGTGCAAACATATTTACAATTGTTATGTCTTCTTGTTGAATTGACCCTATTATCAACATATAGTGGCCTTCTTTGTCTCCCACAGCAGTTTTTTATTTAATGTCTATTTTATCTGATAGTAGTATACCTACTCCAGCTCTCTTAGCCTCTGTCAATTTTTTCATTCTTTTTTCTGTTTCTCCACCTGAATCATTTCAATTGTCTTGTCTTTGAGTGCACTGATTCTTTCTTCTGCCATATTTAATCTACTGTTGAAAGCTTTGTAGGGAATTTTTCATTTCAGTTATTGTGGTCTTTAACTCCAATAATTGTTTGGTTCCTGTTTTAGTTTCCTAGGCTGCTCAAGGCAAATACTATGACATGGGTCAGATTAAACAATGGGAATTCATTTGCTCATGGTTTTGAGGCTGGGAAAATGTTCAAAATCAAGGCACCATCCAGACAATGCTTTCTTCCTGAAGACCTGCTGCTGGTGATCCTTAGTACCTGGTTTTCCCCTTCTCTTCTGGGTTTCGCTGATTTCAGCTTCTTGGTGCCATGGTTTTCTCTCTCTCTTTCTGTCTGAATTTCATTCTTTTATAAAAGACTCCAGGAATAAGATTAAGACCCATCCTGAATGAGGTGGGACTTACCTTAACTGAAGTAACTTCATCAAAAGGTCCTGCTCACAATGGGCTTATAACCACAGGAATGGATTATATTTAAGAGCATGTTTTTTTCTGGAGCACATACAGCTTCAAAGTACCATAGTGCCTTCAAAGAAATTTCTTTTCATTGAGATTCTCATACTGCTCATTCATTGTTTTCCTGATACCTTTTAGTTCATTTTCCATTTTTTCCTTTAACTCCCTCAACATTTGGAAGATTACTGAAAAAAAAAAAAATCTTTGTCCATTGTGTCCTGTTCAGGCCTTCTTTGTTGATGGATTCTGAATTTTTATTTTGTTCTTTGGATAGACCATCATTTCCTCTTTCTTTATTTGTCTTGTAATCTTTTGTTGCACATTTTAAGTGGTAATTTATTATAGTCCCTGAGCTGTCATTTTTTAAGTTTGTATCCAGATGGTGATATGATAGGGATTCTTTTGAGTGGCAGGAACAATAAAAAATAAATAAACCAATGCAAACAAACAAACAAAAAACAAGCAAAAGCAAAAACAAAAAACACCACCTTTCACTCTCTTTACAAATTGGTTCTTCCTTGGCTGGTGCTCTCCTTCAGAGTCTGGGTGAAATTGAAGTGCAAGGTCTTCTGTGTCTTTTCTGAACCTGAATTTTGTCCTGGCCTTGTTTGCTTATGGCCTTAGGAGTTCCTCAGTTTACAGGAATTTGGGTGCCCCTCTATTCCCTATGAAATAGACCCTCACCCCTTCTTTGGAGCTCTGTGGTATATCCTGAAGCCATTAATCCTTTGCCTCAGGCTGCTTTGACCTAATTGCTTCTTGCTCTGTTTTGGCTGTCTTTAAACTGCTTCTGCCTGCAGGGTACATGCCAGAGGATAAGCCACAGACAAGCTTCATGGTTCAGCCTTTCAGGCTGTTACTGGATAGATTGGTATCAATATACAGGCACTGCAGTATGCCCACAAGGTTTACTTTGCTCCCTCCGGAACAAGATGGGGACTTACAATGGGAGCACAGGCTGGCTCCTCACTGCATTGGGAAGGGTTTGGGAAGGGACCAGCAAGGGTACTACAGCTTATTCTACCATTTTTAAAGCTGCATTTTCTTTATTCAACACTCACCTAGTTAACTGCAACGCTTTAACTCTTTCCAGAGTTCTAAGGAAAATGGTTGTCAAATTTTGCTAGTTGTTTAAAGATTCTGTGGGGGAACAGCACCCTGGAACATCTTATGCCTCCATCTTGGTCAGCTAGCAGATTTTAAATTATATGAGCAGATGAGGTGTAGCAAAGCAAAGCAAAGATCTAAGTTCCCAGTCTCCATATCATAACAAGGAAACTGAAAGTGAGATAAAAATCATTCTTGACACAGGTTGTGCCATAATAACAGCATTGAGGCAAAAGGCCAGATTTTGACCCTTCCTATCAGTGGTCTTTCCACCAGACCCTGCAACCATCATCTCCCTTTTATAAATCTAGAGAACTTTATTTGCTAATCTAGAAAACCCTCCTGCTAAGCCCAACTCACTGTGTGGTTAACAAAGAAAATTCCTTCAAAATGGCTTTTTTCCTTTTTTTCTTAGTGTTCCTGGCATCAAGTATAGTTATTTATATGTTTTCCATTTGCTACTTGATTTATTTTAGAGACTGACACATTTACAACCTGACATCTCACAATACAGACACTTTTTTTTATTCCACAGAATTCAGTTGATGCTACTTAGATGATGCCATGCTGAGCAAAACCTAGTTAAAGGTTTCTTTTTGTGCTGCAATCCATCACTCTTTTTACATTTCTTCTTCCAGAAGAGTGTAAACTGCCTCCTAATTTTGGCATCTTCTACCTGCCTTTCTGGCTGCTCCCTGTTGCTTCCTAATATCACTCTGTCAGGTAGGCACTTGAGGATTTCTTTGCTACCCAGGAATGCAGAAAATTTGAAATTATTTTATAGTATTCCTTTTGGTAAATTATGCCTGTTGGTATAATTATGGTGGTTCAATGATTAATAGGAAATTAGGTATTGAAATAGAAAATTTAACAGCTATTTTCAGTTGGTAATTCCTTCATTTATTCTATTATTTGGAAAAACATTGTATGCCTACAATGTACTAGAAAATTTTTAAGAAGAAGAAAAAGAAGACCATTCACCTCAATGATCTGTCAGTGTAGTGAAGAGTTGCATGGCCATCTGTTTGACAAAACTCTAGGATAAGTCACCTCTCTTATTTCCAACTTTTCCATCCTGGCTGCATTTTTCTTCCATGTCCTTCTTTGAGAGATTAGTGCCATACAGTGCAGCCTGCGCATAATTCCACTCTTCTAGGTTTTCTATTTTCCTTTCTAGCATCAAGATATACCTATCCTGTGTTCCATTCTTTTGGGAGTCAGTATCTCCTTTGGGGACACTGAGTAATCTGGTTAATAGATGCCACCAGTGTGTTCATACCTTGTGCTTCTAGGTAACAGTTTTCACTTTTCTTGAGTTTTTAAGGTATCATGGAAAGATGAATGGGTATTTGTTAGGTCAGATATTATTTAGGCTGTTTTATCAGAGACTGAAATAATGAGTGCTTAGACAAAATAATACATTTATTTCTCTCCTATGTGAAAGTTTGAGCTGGTAGCTGTTCCAGGGTACTAAGTTAGCTTGCTTCATGAGGTAGTCCAAACGCCTAGATTCTTTCTCTTATTCTATATCATTATCCTCTAGGATGATGATTCCAAGGCAGACTGACCACCATGATACCAGTGCCTCATCCTACAGGGATTGGGAAAAAGAGCATGGCGAGAGCAAGCAGTTTACTGAAGAGGGCATAATCTATAAGTTGTGCTTAAATAATATTAGCTGGAATTAACTTCAAGGCTATAGCTACTTTCAAGAAATGTGGAAAACATAGTCCCTAGTTAAAATTCCAGAGGGGTTTTTATTAATAAAAAGAAAGGGAGATTGATTGGCTATTGGGGAAAAATAGCCACCTGTCTCAATAAATATGTAGAATCTTTTTATAAGGGAAGGACTGTCTCAATTCCTAAGTATCTAAAGCAGAGGGAAACAAAGTCCCTATATATAATACATTATTGCAAGCATAAGTTGTTAAAAACTGATTATGTTTCGATTGGCTGTTGATGCATTGCTTCTATTCCTTTCCCCAGTGTTTTCTGGGGAATACATGGTGATAAAGATATCTATTCCAGCTGAATTTGGCATACTAACTCTTTATGGAGTGGCATTATTTTTTTAAGGGCGCCTAAAGTTTCTTACTATTCCCCCTACAATGCTTAAATTTATCCGTACATGTCTAGTTGGATATTTCTGATCAGCCTTGTAGAAGTTGTTTTCATATTAATGATGGCTGCTTACCTCCCTGCTACAAATCCCATTTTGAACCAAAGCCTTTCCAGTCTAACTTGTTTTAAGTCAATTTAACAAATGTTTGGTGAGTGCCTACTATGTGTCTAGTACAAAGTGCTTTGGAGATATAAAAAGATACTGTCTCTGTTTGTCAGTGTCTCACAAGGTAGGAGGTGAGACTGACAAATACATAACAAGCTTTGAATACAGGCTAGACTGTGATAAGTGCTATGTTAGAAATACAAATAAAGTGCTATAGGAGTACATGAAAAGAAGAGAATTCTGAATGTGAGGGTCAGAAGAGACTTGATGGAGGTTGTGGGATTTAAGCTGGAAAAACGATGGCATCTCATTTGGTATATATAGGCAAAGGCTCTTCCTGGCAGAACTTCTTACAGATCTTGGGTAGGTTGGTGTTGCTGGAATGTAGAGTGTAAAGGCTGGGGGAGGGAGGACAGTACTGTTGTTGTGAGATAAAACTGGGAACATTGATTTTGGAGTCAAATTGTGGAAGTCTTTGCATCCTAAAGTAAGAAGCTAGGAAGTCTCTGATAGCAGTGCACAGGATATCTTGGATTGCTGTATATGAGAGCAGGGTGTATATATATGTGTGTGAGGAGGTGCTCCCTGAGGTAAAGGGACTAGTAGAGGTGGTTTTTATCAGTCGCAGTGAGAAGAATTAATAGTCTAAACTAAGACTGGATGGAAGAATTAAGAGTCCTAACTAAGACAAAGCACGGAAGTGGAGGTATTGATAACAATTGCTTTGGAGTGAGGAGAGGAAGTAGATGATTGTTAGTTTTAAGTATTAACTACTGAGAAGACGATGCCATCAATTAAGATGAGAAACACTACCAGGTCTAATGGGCAAAGGATGAAAATAAAGTGCCTTTGGCAAAACGTCACCTTTGACGTTCTATTGGGTTTCTGGAATGCTCCTCCCTGAAAGCAGGGACCATGGCTGTTTCATTCTCCAGTGGATATGCAGTTTCTAGTAGGAGGGCAATAAATATTAGCACAAAAACTCTAAACATGTTAAACATCATTTAACCCAGCATTTTGTTTGGCACAGAACCCCTTTTGATGAAGATCTCCTATAAATATGTCAGAGAGAATTCCCCAGAATACACTTCGAAAAACAATGCCTTAGAGTAATATATGATTAAGGGTCAAATTAATAATATAAACACCCTAGAGAGAAAAAGGAACTGGAGTTCGTGTCCGTCTCTCTGTCTGTCAGCTAGCTCTCTATCCATCTGGCAGAACTGACGGCAGTGAGGTCTTTGGAAGGGATGTCCCTTGGCAGAAACACAGCCAGGAAGAGGCAGGAGTGGCTGACCTTTGCTCCCCTCACCTGATCACAGGTTTTAAAAGACTCACCTTCAATTTAAAATGTGTCTTTAAAGCTCTAAATATGGCCCTAGGACTTTTCTCTTTAGACTTGAGTTCAAGATGATGGTTACAAGCATGTCCCCGAGGCAATTTTGAGCACTTTAAAAGCTTCATTTAGTTTTCAAATGTTTATCGGTGCTCCTAGCGCCCTAGAAGGCCTAGAGAGACTTTCAGAATTCAACAGAAGCACAAGAAAGGAATGGGGCCCAGAACCTAATTATATTTTCTCTACAACACCGGTTGTATTACAAGGGGAAAATTGCACACACATTCACACACAGGGCAGGACTTGCACTTCTCTATGGAACCTCTTGGAAAGATGAGTAATATGCAGTGAGAGAGTGGCAATGCTGCAAATGTCAGTGATGTTTATCCCTGTGTATGCAGGAGTTTAAAGAAGGAAAACAGTATCTTTTCAGCTGATTACAGCATAGCTTTTAAAAAAGTAGGCCCTATTGGAAATTCACAAGGTATTTTAGTCATCTCTGCCATATATGTCAAACAGTATGATGATAACTATATTCTATAGGCAGTGCTTTACAGTGATCAAGACTGGAGTTTGACACCGTGGCCGTTTCACGGTTACTAAAACACGTATGGTACTGCTCATTTAATAACTAGTGGCTATGTTTGCCTCTTGTCAAAAATTGTTATTTCATAAATGATTAAAGTGCTAGAAACCCAAGATTTATGGCTCACTTGCTCAAAATGTTCATATGGCTCTTGTCTGATTAAAGGCACCTATCACTAACATATTTCATTTACAGTGTACTTCTTGGGTTACCAAGGTAACATTCAGGTTAATCAGCCGCACAGCACTTTGCTTAATTGAGGGAGAGCACTTCAGCTCCCACTTCGGTCTCTGAAAGATAACAGCTTTTTTCTTTTCTTTTCTTTTTTTTCAGCCTGACATCTGGAGGCTATTTCAGATGCTCTTGACTTTAGAACCATTTCCTTTTCTGGCTCTGACACATGGTACTAGGCCTTCCTATCAGCTGTACTTGAACGACTGGTTTTACAAAGGCCATTTCCCTATTATAGGCAAATAAGAGCACACTATTATGTACTGTTCTCTGGAATTATAGTAAGATGGTTGAGTTATGATTTTGTGTATTAATATCAGCACGTTGGAACATGCTTCCTATTTACTTTTCTTTTCTTAACTTTCTGAGTGCTTGACTGGTTGGGTGAATGTGAGCGAGACATTTTATTTGAAGCAAGGGGTTAAGGAGACTTAGCTGAACTTCCCAAAACTCTATGGGGCAAAGTCTCACAAGTCTAGCTGTTAAGCAAAATTTCCAAGTGTCATTTTATTACTTTCTCGTTCTCCTAACTCCATCTTCCTCTGAAAGAGTGTAAGTTACCCCATTAGCAAACTATTGATTGCTACACTTAGGAGTCAGATATTAGTCAGCACAAACCAAAGTTAAAAATGGAAAGCTGGGGGTAAGTGCTCTTGAACTGCTGAAAATAGATATGAGCACAAATGTAGCATACAACCGAGGTGGCTACTGTCTGAGTTCATAGATTGTCTATGAGAGCATGTGAAAACAAGACCCCTAAAAATCACTCTATGTCTGCCCAAGGTGTTGATATCCAATTAGAATAGAGAACTCCTAAGTAAAAGTTGAACTGACAAACCTTGTATTCTCTGAGTAGTCAAAGGTTTCTATATAAAATTCTTATTTTAAGATCAATTTATGCACCCTTTGCTATTTCTTTATTGTGAGATTTGAGGATATATTGGTTGAAACCTTGTTTTGGTTTCTCCGTTACTGTCTAATATTACTTGTCATTTTCTAAAAATATAACAAGTGAGTTTTTCAATGCCAAACATCAAAATCATTCTTTGCCCAAATCCCTGAATTAAAGATTAAAAGCTTTTTTTTTTTTTTGGTAAATATTTGAAAGAATTAGAAGATGCTGGAAGGATAACTTATTACACATAATTCTCTGAAAGCTTTAGTTTCTCAAGACGATAATGAAGCATCCCCTTTGAGTGAACTCTTGATGCACCATTTGCTACCTGTGCAACCTAAGGCATCTATTCTCTCTGAGACTCAGTTTTCTCATCTACATAATGGGAATAAGAGTACCTACCTTGCAGAGTTGTTGTGAAGATTAAATGAGATGTGGTATATAAACTCTTGCATTGGGCTGTGGACATTGCAAATGATCAATATATTATTATTATTATTTTAAAAATATTTTTAAAAAGATACTTAGATTACATAAATGTTACATAAAAAATATAGGGATTCCCACATGCCCAGCTCCCCCCACCTCCCACACTCTCCCACATAAACATCCTTCATTAGTGTGGCACATTCCTTGCAATTGATATACGCATCCCGGGGCTTTGCCATTAAGCATGGACCATAAGTTCACGTTGTAGTCTACACACTCTCTCTCACAGTTCTGCATGTTATGTGATGATATAAAATGGCCTATATCTGTCATTGCAACATCACTCAGGACAATTCCCAAGTCCCAAAAAAGCCCCCACATTATGACTGTATTTCCCTCTCCCTGCCCCCAGAGCCTCCAGTGGCCACTGGCTCCACATCAGGTTGTAATTTCTTCCATTGCTAGAATCACAATATGTCTATAGTAGAATACCAGTAAGTCTACTCTAGTCCATAGCTCTTCCCCCAATCCTGAGGATTCTGGAATGGTGAAGCCCACTCCACTTCCAATTGAGAGGGAGCTTATAGCCCATGGGAAAGATGGATGAGACTATCCTGCCTTCAGCTGCAGACTCGCAACATATTATAATTGTAAGGATGACTGATGCAATGAGAAGTTTGTAAAGAATTTTTTTTTGTCCTAGATCTGCTGTCAGCTAAAGAAATAACTAAAGTTTTCATATCATTTCATTTTTATCTTCTGTGGCCTATAAAAATTCTCAAAACATAATTTTAGATTTCATAATTCTTTTTGAAGGCCTCTATCATCTTGACTTCAGGTTACTTAATTGAAACCCTCATAAAACCAAATAATTTGTATTTTGAAATTCTGAATCCTACTTCTCAGTTTGCCAAACTCTCACTAAAAATCCCTGAATTCCATGAAAATGACTTCCATTTTACATCAGGTATAAAACTATTTGTTGGGAAAAATCTAAAATCATTAACTAATATAAAGTATTATTATTATAGTGATGAGGTAGGAATGTTTCTCCATAGAAGAGAAGTTCTAAAGAAAGACCAAAATAGTAATACCACCTTTTATATACAATGGGTTCTCAGTGAATATCATAGACTACTTTAGAAACACACAATCTAAAATTTTCCATATGGAATGGTCTCTTTTGATCATATACCATAGTGTCTGAAAACAACAGAAGTATATAGTAAGATTTTTTTGTTACCTGGTATAGGTTGCAGAGAGAAGCATTAGTGATGTATCTATTTTGTTTTGTTTTGTCATGTAGTACAATGTCAACCATTGAACACAGTTATTTGGAAATTTGCAGATCTGGACACGTCATGTTGACTACATATCATCATCCATATTTCCTGGTCCCCCATGTTGTGCAAAATGGATGAGTTTGGGATGAAGATAAATTGGCCCAATACACACACTCTCTCAACTTAGCCCAAGTTGTTTGCGTTCCTTTCTGACCCCTTCCCTTCTCACACCCCAGACTTAGAAACACCCTAGGGACAGCTTCTGGAGCCAATCGAACTGGATGTAATTAGAGAGCTGAAAAATGATGCCACAGTAATGTGTTCTATAGAGGGTTATATTTCGTTCATGTCAATGAAAAAGATATTATTAGCCCTTTTATTTGTATTACATAACATTTGCTATAAATTCGTTTCCAAATTTGCTGTTTACCTTTCAATTTTATTTATTTTGAGTAGTTTCAAATTTATATGTAGATAAATCATACCCTCTCACTGTTTCTTTCACTGTTTTAGGGTTAGAATATCCTCTCTCTAAAACTTTGATAATGGCTATTATTTTCTTCTAGATTTTGATAGATTAATTTTTAAAAGCAATTGAGCATTTTAATTTACCTGGAATTTATTTGGGTACATGGTATAAGATAATGACTAAACTGACTTCTTTTCCTAATGGGTAATAACATTGAGTCAGTATTTCTCTTTTCTACTGATTAGTGGTATCTCCTTCATCATATATCATACTCGTGCAATATATTTCAGAGCCATCTATTCTGTTCCATTAACTTGTGAATAGGTTAATGTGTTAGAACCATGCCAAATTTAATTGGCATTAGTACTTGGCATTAATTAACATTCCGATAAGATGAGGATTCTTTTGTACCTGTAGTTACAGCACAGGTAAGCATCTTAATTATAATTTTATTATTAACTTATGAAATGGTATCATATTAATCCATTTGCATTTAAACATATATGTAGGATCAAGAAGCATGATAAAAGCATATTCAGTAATTCAGTTTTAGACAGACTTTCTTATATATTTAAAGAGCTGTTTTTTTAAAATTTTGTTTCAAAACTTTTCAAAGGGATGCTCAATACGTATTATATATCCATGGCATGAAACAGTTTTAGAGAATTAGCTCTAAGAGCTATCTGTCATTAAATTTAGGCACAAAATTCAGTGGAAAAGAATAAATAATGGGAAAGGCTGCCATTTTATACATACACATCAATAAGTATTTATAAGTCTTATGAACATCATAATTTTATTATGATGATTTTATCCCTGTCTTTTGTCTTCCTTGCTTTTATCCCCCTTTAAACACACCTTTATCATTTGTTTATAAATAGGGCAATTTTAGATGATACTTTCAGTTACTCAAGGGATAAGTTGTATATCATTCCAGTTGCCATAATGATTTCAGCAATTTTTATGAGTTCTGAAATGTTCCTCTCCTATCTCCTTTGACCTAATATCTGAATACTTGTTTGAACATAATGTCCCCCTTGCACGTTTATTGTGTTATAAATGTTATAGGAGACGTAAACAATCTATTTTATTCTAAAGAGCACATTGTGCTCTGTATTGAATATCCTGTAGCTAGCCTTTAGCTGTTTTCAAATAAAGACTTTTAGCTAGATGTAATCTATGCAACTTTTTCATGTTCTACGAATTAGCATTTAATCTCTGTTTAACTGAAATTTAGTTAGCAATGTTGACACCTCTACATTTTAACACTAGGATTTCTTTGTGGGACACAATTCCTTTCAATCAACCTAATATCCCATCTTGGTCTCTAGGGGACAATAATTGAGTTTAGGCTAGTTTTAAATAGCCATAAGGACAGGGAACACAGATGGGTATTTCATTGATTAACACTAACCCTGGCCTAAGGCCTCAGTGTCAGGCATTAGATTAGGACATTATGAAGAGAATGACAGAGTTTTGGTACTTTATTCCTCTCAATAACATTCTTTCACATATTAAGTTTATCCCCCCCTAGGTAGCTACTTTATCATGCAGAAGGCCCTAATCCACTGATGTGACTCTCTGCTCTCACTTTGATGCAGCCTCTGTTTACAAGAGTAAAGCAGCCTGTGTAAGACAAAGTACTCGTGACAAGGACAACTGAATAAGGCTTTTAGATGCACCGTGATCTGACCTGAAAACAAAACCCATACTGCACACACGTACTCGCCCAAACACAGACACAAACCCACAAACAGACACACATGCACCCACAAACTCCAACAAAACCGAAGCTTGGTTTGAAATGAAGTCATTTTGTTTGCATCCTGAAGACTCAGACATTAGGATTTCACCAAGAAGACCCTAC
>PVKH010035033.1:0-11785 GCA_004027955.1 Chaetophractus vellerosus | reverse complement strand
CCCCCTCACAAGTGATTCTCAAGCCCAGAAAACTGGTTTCCTGTGGCCAGAGTTGCCCCGTAGTTGTGATCACTGAGCAGCTGATGATTCTCCCAAGTCCCAGGACAATGTCAGCCAATGTGCAGGATTCCCCTACTGGAAGTTTCCTTCTGTGTTTTTCTTAAATGGTTTGCACCTACTACCTGCCTCTAACTGAAGAGGCAACAAATGACTGTTAAGCGAAACACTTGGGAACAGATTTGCCGGGACCAGCAGCTTCGGCGCCCTCCTCCTCCCCACAGCCACTGCTTGGTATTGGATTACCGAGAGAAGGCCTATAGTTCCCTTTTTGCTGGAAAAATCCTTTTTAGTTCTTATGGCTGAGTTAACTAGAAACCCACGATGTTTGAGAAGATCCATTGCAGGGCATGGGGTGACTGTGGGGTGTTCTGCCTCCACTTGGTGCAGGAACTCAAACCCTCATTTCACAGATGGAGCCGCTGGGGCCAAGGAAGGGGAGGTGAGACCTGTAGGGGGACAGCACTGGTCAACAGCGGTGCCAGGACCAGGGCCACGCCCTTGGCACACTCGGGCCAGCGCTCTTTCTGCTGTGCACCCCGCGTGTACGTGACACTTGAACCCAAAACCTGCTCCACGAGGTGGAATTCCATCCCTTAAACCTATCTCTTGGGTGAGAAACCTTGTCTCTGGAAGCCACGTGTGAAGACATGTGTAGCACTGGCTTGGGCACTTAGCCCGACCCTCGCTTTAGCAGGGCGGCGATGACCAGACGGAAGGCTGTCCCCGCCCTCAAGGAGCAGAAATGGGGCCCCCAAGGGGCGTTTGGAGCAGGCAGCTGCTTCGCAAGGTATGTGCTGATGCTTGGAACCAGGACTTTGCAGGGTCTGGGTCCCCGGGGATGAAGGTGGAAAGGACCACACGCGGAGGGGGTGGTCTCTGAGACCAGGCAGGGGTCGGGGACTGGCTTCTTCCTTGACAGTCACTAATGACCTCCACGTGAGGCAGCCCAAAGGCCAAGCCTCCGTCCTCAGCCACGCGGCCCCTGGGCTCTGCTGACAGCCTCTGCCTCGCCTTCCAGGGCCCCCTGCTCTTGGCTGTCCTCCTGGCTCATCGGTCACTCCTCCTTCTCATGAGGTCGGAGTGTCCTGGGACTCCGGCTGTGACTTCTCTTCCTAGTGCACCCCACTCCCTAGAAGTCTCACCCAGTCCCTTGACGTTCTGTAGCGTCCAATACGCTACTGACGCCCAGATGTCCATCTCCAGCCCAGACCTTCCTCTTGAACAGCACGAGTGTATCTCCAAACCCTTACTTGAAATCTTTCCTTCTAGGGTGTCTCGGAGATACCAGACTTGATGTTCCAAGTTCCCTCCCCCAAATCTGCTCCAGCCGCAGCTTTGCCCCACTCCAGGAAATGGCAAATCCACTCTTCCAATTTCTTAGACCAAAAATCCTCGACTCCTCTTTTGCTCGTACCTCACATCTCATCACCCAGGAAAGCCTGTTGTTTCTACCTTCAAAATACAGTTCACTGTCATGATTCACAGGTTCCCTAGTTGTAAATTCACACACTCAGTAAAATTTATTTGTAGCCCCAAAATCAATACTTGAAGAGCTTTTGTGGCCATTCGTGGACATGTGCAGAGTGGTGGAAAATTTAAGTCACTTAATCCACCAGCTGAGGTTGAACAAGGCGAAGCTCTGACCTCTTCCTGTAAACAAGTGTCCTTTTGTGGTATGTTTCGTGCTAAATTTTTTTTTCATTTTTGAGCTTTTTGTTAGTGATTTTACTGTTCAAAATGGCTCCCGAGTGTAGTGCTAAAGGGCTGTCTAATGTCCTGTAAGGATTTTATTAGAGGAACTCTCTGAAAGAAAAATAGTGAGGGTGTGGGAAACTACAAGTCAAGACCCCCAGTGCGGGAGAGAGGGAAGGAGAGCTGGGAGGAAGGCTCCAGACGGCTGTGCAGGCTGATGAAAGTGGGGCAAGGGCGTCAGGGAGTCCCACCAGAGGACGTTGTGCCTCCCAGGAAAACACCTGCCTTCACCTCCCTCCTGTGCTCTGTCACCGGCTGGGAGCAGCCACAGGGGTGCTTGACTTTAGTGTAGAACTGGCCTGGATCGTGTGGCAGTAGCTTGGCAATTGGTCACTTAGGCTGCCAGTAGCTGGATGCTAGTGAGACTGTCAAAAATGGCTGACAAGGCCCCACGTGGTGTGGCCCCCTTTTATCTCTTTGACTCTCCTAAGTAATTTCCTGCTCACTCACTCTATTCCGGCTCTATGGACCTTCTTCCCTTGAACCCATGAGGTATAAATCCTCCCGGGGACCTAGACTCCAGCTATTTTCTCTGCCCAGATTGCTTTCCTCCAACTCTCTGCTTGCTTAGCTTCTGTGGGGGTTTGGACCTGTGTGTACCCCAGAAAAACATCTTAAACTTAAGCCATTTCTATGGGTGTGAACCCATTGTAAGTAAGACTTTTTGGTGCGTTTACTTCAGTTAAGGTGTGGCCCACCTCAATCAGAATGGGTCTTAATCCTATTACCAGATTCCTTTATGAGAGGAATGGAATTCAGACAGAGAAAGAGAAAGCCACAGGCATCAAGGAGCTGGAGGCCTGTAGCACCTGGAAGAGAAGAGAGCGGCCAGGAGAGGCGGCTATGTGCTTTGCCACCTGACAGAGGAGCCAAGGACTAAAGGTTGCTGGCAGCCAACCCCAGAATGCCAGTCTTTGGGAGGAAAGCATCACTTTGAAGTTACCTCAATTTGTACTTTCTTTTAGTCTCAAAACCATGAGTAAATAAATTGCCGTTATTTAAGCCGGACCATTGCACAGTATTTGTTTGAGCAGCCCAGGAAACTAACACAGATTTCCCACACTCCTTCAAATCTTCTCAATTCTGCCTTCTTAGTGAGGCTTACTCTGCCCATACATTTAATATTTCAACCTGCAACTCATACCAGTATTCTGAATGCCATTTAATCTGCTCTCTTTTTTTCCCCTTTCTTTTATAGCTCTTCCTGCCATCTAACATGCTGTGTAATCTACTTACTTACTATGTCTACTTTAATTGTCTATGGCCTTCTCCTCCCCACTGGAATGTTAGCTGCATGAGGACTGGGGTCTTTGTTTCGTTTATTAATGTAATCCAAGTAATTAGCATAGAGCCTGGCACATGGTAGGCACTCAATAAATATTTGTTGAATGAGTGAGTTTTGTCTTCACCTGGCTCCTTTGGTGTCTGTGTTTCTTCTCTACCAGTTCTTTCTGTCTTCAACTGGGATGCTTCCTGCTGATGGATAATAATGGTAGCTTCTATTTATTGAGCCTCTGCACGGGAGCCTCTCACTTCCCATGGGAATTCACTCATCTCCACCACACCTTTCCAGGGAGGTATGGCGGGCAGCCTCCAAGCTGGTGCCCAACGAGTGCCGCCCACCGGGCTTCTTGCCCCTGTGTAACACTCTCCCACCTTCTGTCAGGGGTGGTCTGCATGGCCAATGGAGGACAGCAGACGTGAGCGTACGTCCTTTGCAGGCGAGGGTAGTGGAGATACTGTGGCCTCAGCCTTGCTCCCTTGCACCGCTCACCCTTGGGGAAGCTGGCTGCTGTGTCCCGAGGACATTCAAGTGGCCAGAGCGGTGAGGGACTACAGCCTCCTGCCCACAGCCTGTGAGTGGGCAATCCCGGAAGCGGGCCCTCCAGCCCCAGGCAGGCCTTCAGATGGCGCAGCCCCAGCCGACAGCTGGCCTGCTGCCGCGGGAGGGGTCCAGAAGCAGTCCCACCCAGCTGAGCTGTGCCCGGAGTCCTGATGGTGCCCCAAATATTTGGTGTTGTAAACTAAGTTTTAGGTAATCTGCTAGGCAGCACTAGAAGCTGAACCCAGAAGGTATTATTATTATTGTTATCGTGATTCAGAGACCAGGAAACCAAAGCTCAGAGAAACTAGGCTGCCCAGGTTCGTGCAGCTCGGAGAAGCCACGGCTGGGTTTCACACTCCAGTCTCTCACTCCAGAGATGCCCGAGTCCATCTGGCTTCAGAAAGCACTTCAAGTTGAAGTGCAATTTCAAATCCAAAGTGACAAGGTCATGGTAGAAGAAGAAAAGCTAGCGATTGTTAATTCAATCAGGAAGATAAGGTTCATCTGCAGAAACCAGAGACCATGTCCTTAGGTAAAAGGACCTCTAGAAGAGTCTAAAAATAAACCCACACACTTGTTTTGATGTGAATCCACGTATTTGGGGTCAGAAGGCCTAGCTGCACATTTCTCTAAAAAGACATCAGGCCAAAAGAATTCAAATGCTATCCATCCCAATGAGTCAGTATCTCGTTTATTTCAACTTGGACTCAAATTTATATCCAGGTTTGCTGCTGTGTTTGCTTTCGGTAACCAAGGTTTTTAAATCTCGGTGATGTAAGCTTTCCTGGTACACCTCTTCTTTTTAACCATGAGTGGACATGGCAAAGTGATTAAGCCATTTTGCTTCAGTTTCTGATTTTCCTTATCTGCCTCCAACATTTTTGCAACATTCGTTCACTCGAGTTCAAAGGAAACCTCACCTGGATCACCTTTTAAATAAAATAGGCCCTGGCCTCTCTCTGTGGTGCTTTATCTGCCTGGTGGGAGCCAAGGAACCGTTTAATGTCCGTGGACTGGAAGGCAAGCCCCACCCCACCCCCACCCCAGCAGTCGGGGCTCAGCCGGAGGCCCCTGGACCACGGCAACTTCCACTTCAATGACATGATTTCTAATAAATGACGGCCCCCGGGGTTTATGGGGTGTTTCTGGCCCCAGCTCAGTGTAACAGCAGGAGTTAGGGGCAGGGCTATTTCCTGTCCCCTCTTCCCAGGGGTTTCTGGCTTCATCATGAAAGATCACAAGAGTATTTGATGTTGGTTCTTGGACCAGCATTTGGTTAATTAACATCACGGAGTGTTTGAACAAATTGAACGTCAGCCGCCCATCGCTGGCAGCAGGCGGTGTCGGAAAATCAGGCAGAAGGCAGCCCTCAGGGGAGCGCAGCCTTGGGCACTGCCCCTCATTCCGGCCGGCTCTCCATCCTCAGCAATGATGAGGGGCTGGAGGACCTGGGGAGACTGGACTGCAGTGAAGACTCTGCCTCTCCTCCCAGCGATACGTCCCCAAGCCTCCTCCAGCTCACCTCCTAACCTGAAGCGCTGAGCAGAGGCAGCCGAACGACCAGCTGGATGTCAGCCCAGTACAGAGGGAGAAAGGGAGCCCGGGGGTCTGGACAGTCCTAGAAGTGGGCAATTTTCATTGCTAACGAGAAACTCTAACACTGTCCCAGGAAGGTCTGTGTTTGTGGTGTTTGAGCTGGAGGAATGTGGTCACCAATTTTATCTTTTTGGGCTACCATTTGTTTTGGAGGAATGGGCTTCTAGAATGCGCTGGCCCCCTGATGGCCCTCAGGACTGGGGTCAGGAAGGACCAGGGAGCTGGCTCTCTGCTAATCCCTGACACCCAGTTCAGGGTACGATAAGTAATCCTCTAGATGCCGGGCATGGAAACTACTGGAAGAGTATATAAGGATATTCGAGTATCTGAATGAATGAGGAAGGAACTTCCATTTCCCTTCCACTGCTGGGGTACAGAGCAAGTCTGTCAAAGGAGTCATGGATGCAAATTTTATGACATTCACGAATGAGAAAGTTGAGTCTTTCTGTTGAGGGCTTTTGTACCTTGTGAAGATCATAGCAGAAATATTCTTTACTAGAGTGGGCCTATCGGACACAGCCTGAGCCTTAGCAATCTGAACATGTTTCCTGCAATTTGCAAGACGTACTTCAGTGTGTGTATAGACGGGTTATTAATATTCTGCATGTCTGAGCATTTTCACCTCCACACAAATTTTCTATTATAATTGACCGGGACTTAATAAATGGTTTATAAGTCCAAGTGTTACCTGAGTGTTTGGACCAGGGCTGTGCCAGGACCACGTTACCTAGTATTCAGGAATGGGAATGTCTAGAGGCTCCATCTGAAGAGGTGACTGCACATAACTGGTGGATGGTGAAACTTGGGGACCATTAATTCATGTCCAGAAAAGAGGAAGATGCTGTTTACTCGATCAACTGCACACTAGTTAACGAATATTTTTGAAAGAGATACTTTGCATTTTACGACAAGAATTCTTTTGTGATCTAAGATTGTAAGGTTGGCTTCCATTTCACAGAAGGTTCTCTAAAGATCCTTAACCTCTATCACTCTTCTCTTTACTGTTCACATAGCTACAAAGCTGATCATGGAGACCTTCTGCAGAGTCCACCCGTTTACTCTGTGCACTTTTACCGATGAGGAGTCTGAGGACGAGAGGGGTCAGGAGGTTGACCAAGGGCACACAGCTTGTTTGAGACAAGGGGGAAGGTCAGGGTGTCTCAAACTTTCTCACTTGTACCCGTAGTCAACCTGTCTCTCTCGACCGGTGCCTTCGCCTCCACCTAAAAATAACACCAAATCTCTTCCTCCCAACGTCATAACCCAGACCCCTCCCGCATTTACCTCTGCTGCTCCTCTAGTTGCCTTCCAAGCTCTCCCCTTCTCCTACCGCACTTTCTAAAAAGCAGCTTGTGTTGGCCTCTGTCTTGGCTTGCCCAAGTCCCACTTTGTTCTCAAACGAGTGTAGATGGGCTTCTGCTTCAACGACCCCAGGGAAAATGTTCCTAGTCCAGCCTGATGCTTCCAGCCTTCTTGTGTTATCCCTTCTTGCTCTTGGCTTCCTTGCCCCCACCTTGTCCTGCTCCTGTCCTTGGGTCCTGGATCTTCATTCTGACCTCTTTCTGCTGCATTCCAAAGGTTCTATTCCTGCTCATAGCTCTTCTTGCTTTGCGCTCTGTCCTGGGCCATATTCCCACTCTCACGATCAACTAAGAACTAGGGGTGCTGTCTTCTCCCCAGTTAAAATCTCCCTCCTGGGTGTTACTCCTGAGCTTCAAATCTGAAGATCCAATTGTTCACCGAATAGTTAAACTCCACCTGGAAGTAAACAGGAACCTCAAAATCAACATGGCCTAAGTGGGGGTCACAGTGAAAGCAGGGCACCATGTCTCTTCCATCTCTGCCTCTAGCACCAGCATTTAGTAGGCACTCAATAATTGTGGGCTGAGTGAGAATCTTGCTTGGAAGGAGGGTGGGGCAGAAATGTTTGAGAACTACAGGAGGAGGCAAATTCCCAAGTGATGCACGGAATGTCCTGTGCTTGGTGTTTTGGTAGGAGTGTTTTTTGGAAATTTCCTGCCACACCCTAACAGAAGGCCAGGTCTTTGATGATTAATGTTTTGCCCTTAGGCATTATTTTCTAGCACCACCTAGTGGACATCCTGAGTCAGCCATAGTGCCTCCATTTTTTAAGTTAAAAACGACAGCTCATTCAAGGATTTGCTCTCTAACAGTATCTGCCAAACAGTTTACATATATTGCCTCATTTGATTTTCACAGATTGAATTGTGTCCTCCAGCTGGGACATGTTCTTGGTCTTGTTTTGCATTCTGGTGGCTGTGGACCCATTGTAAATAGGAACTCTGGAAGATGTTACTTCAGTTAAGGTGTGGCCCCACTGAATCAGGGTGGGCTACAATCCAGCTTACTGGAGTCCTTTATAAGCAGAGTGAAATGCAGACAGTGAGGGAGAGAAGCCAGGGGAGCAGCCAGAAGCTGGAAGTCAACAGAAAACCCGGCAGAGGCAGAAGACGCCGCCATGTGCATTGCCCTGTGATGGAAAGCCAAGGAACCCCAAGGATGGCCAGAAGATCTGACCCCAGGAGGAAGCCAGCTTTCAGCCTCTCAAGCCGGGAGCCAACAGATGCCTGTTGTGAAGCCAACCCATTGCATGGTATTTGTTTTGGCAGCCAGGAAACTGAAACAAGTGGGTATTATTCTCCCCACGTTACAGCTTAGTAAATTAAATTGTAGGAAATTTAAGCAGGGCTCCTAGACTAATTTATCAGGGCTCCTAGACTGATAGAGACATCCTAGGAGTATAAATTAAGTATTCCCACAGCCACAATCAAAACCGCAAACAGAGCACAGGCGCCTTTCTAGTGGCCCCGGAGGTGAGCTCGTTCCGTTCCCGCAGGGACCCTATGAAGACCCGTCACCCCTGTTGAACATCCCCAGGCCACCCACAAGTAGCGGGGGAGCCTGCAGTCGACCGGGCAGCCTGGCTCCGAGTCAGGCTCTGCACCATGACCGGGACAAACAGCACGGGGAAGACCCTGCAGGGTCCGAGGTTCTTGGCGCGTGTTCTCTCCTGGCAGCTCCGTGGAAGCAGCCTCATGTGCCGGCCCGAGTATACTCCACCCTCTTCAGGGCCTGGAATGGGACCATCCCCTTTGCAGAGTTTCAGAAACTGCTTACGGAATGAGTAATCTGTATGAGGGTGATAGGAGGTGATGGGGGTTTCATGGGCCCGTCACCCCAAATAACACATTTCCCCTTTTTAAAGAATTTTCTGGAGACAAAACGTATAAATAAATAAATCTTTTTAAAAAGTTCAGTGCTTCCATTTATACCCTGGCTCACCTAACCCTGTAGAAAGTTCTTTTCCTCCCCCTTCCCACCCCCCCCCTTACAGAATTTATAGTCTATATGTCTTTTGCATTCTTTCCATAAGCAGTCATCCCCAATCCCCAGTCCTGAGATGTAATATATTTCCGTGGAGCCAATATTTATAAGTAATTTGAATTTGTCAACTGTGATTAAATTATATTTTCTCAATGGCATCATTTTACTCTCTGACGCCCACTTCACTCGCTGACAGCTGCAGAATTCCACAGCTGCCCAGCGACCGCAGCATACCTGGCCTGACAAGCTGCCCCTCTGGCTCCCTTAGTTCATCTCAGGAACATGTGTTCCTGCAGAGCTTTTAATTTGGAAAGATCATCTAAGCCTATACAAAGATGCTTTTATTTTTTTACTTGCCTACTTAGTGAAGATCTGTGTGTGTGTGTGTGTGTGTGTGTGTGTGTGTGGTGTTTTGCTTTTCTTCAAATTTTCTTTAAAAAGTCAGGTATGAGTGGTAAAGGCAGAATCATTTGGAGCTCATTAGAAATGAGCTTAAGCTCAAGGAAGTAAGGCAGGGATGATTATTCAATAGTAAGTATTCTTTATCGTAAGATTTAGGTCAGAGAGGAATATCATTAAGAAGAGGGCAATTAGTTGCCTTTTTTCCCAGTGCTTTTAAAGACATGAGCTAGATATGACATTCTGGCTTTTTAAGAACCAGTCTGATTTCCCCCGTGTTCTCATGGTAGGGCAAAAAGTCTTGTGTTCTCCTGGGCCCTTGGTTGGTACCGCAGCAGCCATTCCAAACACTGTGCTCCTGGCATGTTGCGTTCTATCAATAAGCCTGGACACATCCCAAGAAGGAAAGGAGTAAGTAAGCAACACAAGTCAGGAAAATTGTTTTTGCTCACCCCTGAGTCTCTCAGCACTCGGAATAATGCACAGGAACATGCTAAATACTCAAAAAATATTTGCTGAATGAATGGGTGGAATGGAAGAATGAATTGCAAGTGTGGGGTGACAGAAAGGATCTGGGCTTTGGAGCCAGATGCACTTGGTGAGGATCCTGGGTCTTCCATGGAATTATGAGCTGCGGGAACTTGGACAAGGTAATTTCATCTTGCTTCAATTTCCTTCGCAAAATGGGGGTGGTAATGCCAACATCACGGTTGTTGGGAAGTGTGGTGGGTTGAATTGGGCACCCCAGTGTGGACATGCTCTTGGTCTTGGTATGCATTCTGGTGGGGTCGATCCATTGTAAATAGGACTCCTTGAAGATGCTACTTCAGTATCATCCTGACTCCTGGGGTCCTTTGCAGGCAGAGTGAAAGTCAGGCATAGAGGACGCAAGGCAAGAGAAGAAGCCAAAAGTCAACGGAAGCTGGAGGAGAAAAGAGAAGTTGCTGCCATGTTCATTGCCATGTGACAGAAAAGCCAAGGACAAAAGATTCCTGGCAGCCAGCCCCAGAATGCCAGTTTCCTGGAAGAAAACATGGCCTTGCCAACCCTTAGAATTTTGAAGCGCTCCTAGCCTGAAAACCATGAACCCATAACTTCCCCTTGTTTAGGCCAACCCTTTGCATGTGATTTGTTTTAGCGGCCAGGAAACTAACACATAAAGATTCAGGACAGTAAATAAAAAGTGCTTAGCGGGAGCCCAGGTTCATGTATCACCCTCAATGCAATTGTATCCCTTGTTTCAAGGAAAGGAGGGTTGGAATTGGCAGAAAAACTTTCATGGACGTTGTAGGCCTTGATCAGGACTCTAAAGAAATAAAGAGTGATATGGAAAGATGTCTACTTATACCATTAAAGCAAAGACATAAACCACAGAACAATATAAATATGGAATAATCCCAATAATACAGTTTTAAAGAACTACCAATACGGACATGCGCACGGACAGACCAGCATTTTCCATGGCCCTGGCAGGCAGTTCACAGTGACCCATGGGTGGCCAAAGGGCGAGTCAGAGGGAGACCATTTCCATTCTCTATCTCATATTGCTTATGTCTTCTAAAGTGAGCAGGCCTTCCTTTTGTGAAACAGTGTGAAAATAATTTAAAGGACAACGTACAAAAGGAAAGGGCATGTTCAACTAGATGGAAAGCAAGGGAGTGGGGCCTCTGGCGGGAGAGGCATATACTCTAAATTGAAAATCGGCCACACAATTTGTCCCAGGCCTTAAAACACTTGTCATTTTATATCAGTAAGCGTGCTCCTTTGCACGTAAATGAGAAACGTTTCCCTGATCCCCACTGCTTCCTCTTTCCTCCCAGCACGGTTTGAAGGGAATCTCCCTAAGTTCTCTTTTCTTGTAGTTTAAGTAGGTATAACTCTTACAACATCCCTGCATTTTGACCCTCGCCTCAAATACTTCTCTACAGAGCAGGCAAGTGTGAAGCAGCTTCCCATATTGCCTTCCCTTCTCTTCCAGCACGCCCCTGGCCACTTAATTGCAGAGGAGAAAGAAAGAACCAAACGCCCCTTACCCTGAGTGCTCCACACGGCCCAGAAGGTGTTACGCCCAGCTGTCCCATCAAGAGACTTTTTGCAATTTCCAGATATTGACAATTATTCTTTCCGGAAGCCAGAGGGTGCACTCTGTGCTCAGCCACCTTTTCTCTCCACATCTCAACAGCATTAGCTCATTCCTGCCTGCAGCTGCCAGGAGACACGCACAGAGCCACAGAGCAACTAACCCCAGGCCACCGAGTGTCACTGCAAGAGAGGGTCCCCAGACCTCAACGGCTGGTAGAAACCTCTTCCGACCCCCTCCTCGCCACCCCTGTGCCCGTAGGGATCACGTTGCCTTCTGCTGCTGAGCCCATTGCTTTTCTCCTCTTTAATGTACGTGTTTCCCTCTCTGTTTCCAAGGCTGCGTGTTCCTGGTATTGACCTGTCATCGTGAGTAATAATATCGGCTAACGTCGCGTTGAAGAGGGCTGGACATCACTCAGAGTTGCCCTCTGGCAGTGACAGGAGTGGCAGAGTTCTGGCCCTTTATTTTTGAACCCAGAATATAGTGTGGATGTAATGCTATTTCTGGACTACATACCTCCCCAGGGACCGAGGGGTGGACAGAGGGTGGAAGAGCTTATTTTATTGGAATGTCAATCTTTTGCTTTTTTTAAATCGCCCTTGGCGTTTCTCTGAGCTAATTTCCTCCCCAGAGCGTGGAGCTGTTGTGGTTTATGTGGACGGACGGCTCCTAAACCCCGGGCTGCACAACCCACAGAACTGCTCTGGAGCCCGGCTCCCCTGTCC
>PVKH010035032.1:0-11781 GCA_004027955.1 Chaetophractus vellerosus | reverse complement strand
CGCAGGCGCGGCTTTCCCCGCTTGTGGGCGGTCTCTGCGTCCGTTCACGGCCGGGTTTCAGTTCGCGGGTGGCTGGCTGCGCTCCATCCACGGGCGACCTGCCTGCCCGTGGCAGCTTTGCCCTGTCTGTGGCAGCTTTTTGCCCTGCCCACGGCGGCTCTGGCCCGCCCATAGCGGCTTGCCATTCTCAAGGCGGTCTGCCCGCTAGGAGAGGTCCCCGGGAATCGAACCCAGGGCCTCCCATGTGGTATGCCGGTGCCCTATCCACTGGGCTATCGAGCCGGCCCCTGCTCGTCTTTTTTAGGAAGCACTGAGAGCCGAACCCGGGACTTCCCATGTGGTTGGCGGATGCCCAAATGGTTAAGCCACATCCATTTCCCCTACATAGACATTTTAATGATTGGTTAGGCAGAAGACCTATACCATACATCCATCCATCTATCCATCCAGATGCCTGCTATATGCCAAAACATTGCGCTAACCTCTGAGAACATATTGATGTGCAATGAGTGATTTAGCTCCCTCCCTCATTCAGAGACCCAACAATTTAGTTAGAGAGAAACAGAAATTAAGTAACAAATAATCATCAAATAAATTTAAAATTATAATTCAGCAAACTATGGTGTGCTGAGAAAAACTGATAGTAGGCTTTGACTAGTATGGAGAAGCTTAAAAATTATTGTATTGCACTTTCTTGTAGAACCAAATCAACATTTCTATATGATGTTTTCTGAATCTCAAACCTGGAGCCCAGAAACTCATCTCCTGTGTCTATGACATTAGTGGGACCCTTCCTCCTCTTCTCAGCTCTGGAAGCTTTAAAATTAAGCATGTTCTGATGATGATTGTCATTTATATATCTGCTCTGGTCATAAATAAGATAAATCTCTGATTACACCACAATTAATACAGCTATTATTCTGTAGGGATATTTACCAGTCTTTTTTGGTTGTCAGCATCCAAATCTCCATCTTGCTTTTGGGGAATTCTCCAGCTGATGAATCTTTATGGGAGCCCGGTGCATTTACTGATGCAAAGAAGTCTCTTGCTGTCTCAGCCTCCCTTGCAACCAGAGCATGGACAAATGAACTTGGTTCCATCCATCCACTTCTAACTCTGCATCAGGCGCTAATGATACATGAAGCAAGTACAATTCTCGTGGTGGGGCCAGCTAGAAAATACAGTGTTCTTGGGTAATGGTGGCCAAGAGAGTCATGACAGCTTGCAGAGATGGCCATGCTGCTGGTGCATTTGACAAGCAGAGGTGGCAGGAGCAGGGAAGCTGTTTTCACCAGATCTGTTTTTAGGTGTGATTTTGGACATTGTTCCTCCTGCACGGCCCCTGTATTAGTCAGGGTTCTTTAGGGAAGCAGGGCTATCGGGAGAGATCTGTAAATAATATGAGAGTTTATAAAATTGTCTCATGTAACAGTGGAGAGGCACAAGTCCAAATTCCGTAGGACAGGCTGCAAGCCAGGGACTCAGATGAAGGTCCTCATTGAATTCCCCTGGAGATGCTGGCTATCTGAAGTAGAGATGTGAATTATCTCTCTGAATGCTGAAATCACTTCTCCTTTTAAGGCCTTCAACTGATTGAATGAGGCATCACCCATTGCTGATGGCAAACTCCTCCGTTAATTGTAGATGTAATCAGCCACGTATGCAATCAACTCACTGATGATTAAAGTCCATGAAGTGCCATGTATTACAATTTACACTGGTGCTTGCTTGACCAAACAACTGGGCACCATTACCTGGCCGAGTTGCCGTATCAGCCTATCCATCACAGCCCCAAACTCAGTTTTCCAGCCCTCCCAGGAATTTTGTAAGCTATACAATGTATGTTAATAAAGTCCTCTTCTTAATTCAGCCAGCTATGGCTTCTGTGGCTTATAACAAAGAACCTTGACTGCTAACTCCTACCAAAATTCCCCCATAATTGATTAATACAGATATTTATTGTTTTAATTGGTAGCACAAATGGGAGTGTTTTGTGTAAAAAGAACAACTTTGAATGCCACTTATAATTCAAACTGTCTTGGTAAATATCTAGTATGGGTCTAACATCTTGCAATAACTTAAGTTCCTCCAGGGCAGTTAAATGTTAGGGTTATTCATTAAACAAAATTACTTCACAGGGCAAACAGTATGAAATTTTTAAATATATACCTAGAGGTGGGGTGAGTGATAAGCTCCTTAGATCTTGGGCCTTTTTTTCTCTCTTACAGAGAAGAAAGTAAGATTTCAAATCTCCAGCCTGATAAAAGGAAAATCCCCCGCTGTTCCTCTGCCACCTTCTCCTTTCCTTCCTCTCCTCTTATCCCATTGGCATATGAAGTTGCAGCCTCAATCAACTGAATCACTTAGGATGGGAATGTTATTTGAATACATCAACTCCATTATAGAGCTAGTATGCTGTACCAGTATTTACAGCCCTCAAAGAAGCCCTGATAAGGTAATAAATATATTCATGTCACCCTTTACTAATAATGAATTATACTTCTACTAATGAACATTTCTTATCAGTAACATTATTAGTAAAAAAATGTAAAACTAAATATAAGGATATCGATATTTTCATAGAGCTTTAAAGTTTACAATATGATTTCAAGTACTTTTATCTTATCTGATCCCATTGCTCAGAGAAGTGACTTGCCTGAAGTCACACAGCTTGAACCTAGCCCTAACTCCTATTCCTTGTTCTTTCCACCACACAAAATGAACACCAATAACTTTTAAAAAAAGATTACTGAACTGCATTGAAATGAAATAAATAGAAAACATAAAAACTCTAAATTCAGAAAAATTTCATCTAGTTTTAGACAAGAATGAAAACAGAAAATATAAATTTAGTATTATTCTTAATTAAAACCCAAAATACAATGTACTATATAATTTCATTCTTATAAATACCTGAACTCTTTCTTTATATAATATGCTTCTACAAATGTATACATGAGTAAGGTGAGAAGGGAAGAATGTGCTCCAAAATGTTAACAATGATCATGTTAAGTTTATTTGTGTGTTTAGGAGAGGGAGTATGAGCTTATCTACATTTTCTACATTTTCTTAAATGTGCATTACATATATATATATAAAGTTTTTTATCATTACTGTTAAAAAGAAATGTCATGTTGATATTCTAACTTTAGAATAGCCAACTCATTATTTAACTCAATGAAAAATATATTTTGAATATCTAGCCAGCACTTTCCTGATGTTTTACATATATTATTTAATTGTCAAAATAACTTCACCAGGGAGGTGTTATTACCCTCATTTCAGAGATCAGGAGGCTGAGGCTCACGAGGGGTTGATTTTGCTAAGTTCACACAAAGGACAAAGGAGTCTTGGCTGTGAAGAGCTCATAGTCCATCTTCTGCTATCCCTCCTCCCCTCTGACTAACCCCAGGCAGCTTCTTTTTATAGGATAGTTGTGCAAGTACATGCTGGTGCAGCCTTTCTGATACTTTTCTTTAAAAACAGGTTTAAAGCTTTAAAACAGACATGTTCCAAATGGTACGCACTGCTTGGGATTGGAATTGATAACCATAGGACTTTGATTTTCTATTTTTTAAGGTTTTATACTAAGTTTTTAAAAGTGATCATGCAATACTTTCATAATAGTAAAAAATAAAAATACATATTATATATGGGTTAAAAATTATACATAGATCTTTTTCCTATATTTTATATCTTTTGAACTTTGGTACATCTCAATGTCAGGCTCACTACTATACAAACCGTTTCTAGAAGTTCACCTAACAAGAATGTGTACTGAATCACCAACCTCCTGTCTTCTCATTCATGTCTCCTATTAGACAATAATCTCTGGGTCTATACCTCTTTCATTGATCACTGTATTTTCAGTCCTAGAACAAGTTCTGGCACAATGAAAGCACTTGCCACATAATTGGCAAATAAATAAGTGAAGAATATGCAAGTTCCCCTTTTCAGGTTTTAGATATACTGACATATCCTCACTAACTACATTTCAAGTTATATTACATGTTCAAGTCAGGTGGAAGAAAGATAACATACAGGGAAGTATCTTTTCTTTTGAATCTCACAGCTTGACAAAAGTGGCCTGGACTTTGAGTTCTTGTAAACCATGGGAGAAGGGAAAATCGTAAGTCACCTGAAAATCATGATCTACAGGTTTTCGATGATTTTCCAGTTTCTGATAAACAAAAATATTTTCAAGAAGTAGCGGGCCCAGTGAACATAGGAATGCTAGAAAAACAAATAATAAAGGGCATACAACATAAAACAACAGGCAATTGAAATTTTAATACACTTATTGACATAAAATTTTTTTAAAATCAGTGCTACATTTTCAATGATTAATATTTACAATTGTAGTAAAATAAAGTTTCACAAAGTTAAAGTCCCTTAACACTTCATTTCAGTATTAATATAACTCTTTATGGTCCCAAAATAGTGTTTCCATTTTTAAAAAAAGTAGTGATAGCTTTGTCTCCGTGGCACCTATGGGGACAGTGTCACCCCCACAGTGAGGATAAGAGCTTCCTCCATCAGGACCACTAGGGAGGTACCCTCGGCTCTGGAACAACTGGGGCTGTATCCACAGGGGCAAACACCCACAGCTAACCAGTGAGTGCCAAGCTTCCTGTGCTGCCCTGAGGCCAGGAGAGGGGGAACAACCTGCCTTTGATCCAACTGTGCCTCATACTGTGCAGCAAAGTCCTCTCTGTTGGTCCCCACAAACTGTGGCTCCATGTCCACTGTGAGGAAAGAGCTTCATCCATGCGTGAGGGACAGGGGAGGCACCCATGACTCTGGGACAACCCAGGCTCATCCACAGACTTTGACAGCTGGAAATCATGACATGCTGTAGTATCTCTTACAGATTCAACACTGTTTTTGGTGAGAAATTCTGATAGATTCAGAGAGAGCAGGAAAATATATACAACTATGACACAAATATACAAAATGTTCAGACCTTGCAATTGGGCAGGAAAAGTGACCTTAAAAACAAAAAGATACCTGTGCAATGTACCTGCAGGAAGGACACATCCATCATCCTGTGACAGCAAATTTCTCATACCTTTTAATGTAATGATTTGGGAGAAGATTTCATTCATAGCTCTACACTGAGTAAATGTCTTAACTCACATGGGAAAGAAACCCCGTACAGCAAATAATTTATCAACCTAAGCAAATATATGCAAGAAGTAAATCATATAATGTCATCTCTGTGGGAAAGCCTTCACTTATTGCTCTGTTCTTAGATGCCATAAGGTAACTCACACTAGAAAGGACCATACAAATGCCATCTATTTGTGAAAGCTTTCATTAAAAGTTCAAACTTTAGACAATATGAGACAATTAAAGCTGTAATGAAACCATATGAATGCCATTTGTATGTAACAAACCTTCAGAAAAAGTTCTATCATTGGACAACATGCAAGAAATCCCAGTGGAGAGAAGCTAATGGATGGCATATATGTGGGAAAGCCTTCCCTAAAACTTCTATGTTAAAGATATGTAAGAATTCACAGTGGGAGAAACTATATGGCTTCCTTCTACGTGGGAAGTATTCATTCAATTTTTTGACCTTAGACAACATTAGAGAACTCACCCTGGAATGAAACAATATGAACGCCATCTTTGTGGGAAAGCCTCCAGGCAATGCTTTGCCCTTAGACATCTATAAATGCAATCAATATGGAAGAGTCTTTAGCCACAGCTCTAACCTTTACATAAAAAGAAAGTCCACACCAGAGTGTAGTTCTATGTCAATATAATCAATGTGGAAATGACTTTATTTGTAAAATGTATCCTTAAACATCAGGAGTGAACTGCATTCAGAGGAACCTTATGTCTATGGTCATCTGGAGGATATTTCATCTGAGCCTCAGCCTTGGGTACACAAGAAAAATTCAGAGTAGGAATAACTCATAAAACAGGAAACCAGATAGCAAAATCATCACCAGAAGGAGAGTCTGTAGGAGGGCAACAGCTAATATTTGCTGGAGAAGTTATTCAATGAAATAAACATGAAATACTCAATGAAATAATTATTGAATGAAATAAGTAATAAACATTACTTAGAGAACAACTTTGTAAAATATGTGAGGTTTCACAAGGAAAGTCTTCAGTGATTTTGAATTCCTTTGTTAATATTAAAGTTCTCATACTGAGGAAGCGACAATACGAAATGCAAAGTGAAATAAATAAGAATTTCCAAAAAATGTAGGATTATGAAGTTATCTGGGAATATTGAATGCAGAATTTTGTAATTAGTAGGAAAGAATATTAATTTTTTTCAATAGATAAATACTTGCAAATACATGAAGTAAAAATTTTTGTTGACATTTCTATTTTTTTTAAGATTTATTTTTTATTTATTACATATCCCCCCCCTTTCTGCTTGTTCTTGCTGTGTTCATTTCTGCATTCTTCTGTGTCTGCTTGTCTTCCCTGGCTGCAGTGACCCACTGAGTCAGCTCACCGCACAGTGGCCTGCCTGCTCGTGGCGGCTTGCCCTCTCAAGGCAGTCTGCCCACTCGAGGAGGCCCCAGGAACTGAACCCATGGCCTCCTATGTGGTAAACTGGTGCCCTACCAATTGGGCTACAGCTGGCCCCCGACATTTCTATTTTTAAAAAGTAGTGGTGTTCTTAAGTGAAATGTTTACATGGGGCCCCAATATATAAAAAAGAAAGTGAACCTGTTCTAGTGGAGGGCTACTAGAGGGGCATCCCTCTTTCCACGATGTCTATTCTTAAGACTCTTTGGGTGCTCAGTATAGTCTGAAAACCATGAAATTCAAATATTAACAATAAACACTAGATAAGATTTCATTGACAAAGAAAAACTGGGAATCTCATTCAGTAAGCAAAGCTTTCTAATCTTCGGTTTCATCACTTTAGAGAACTCTTTGAACTTGAATTGTTTAAATGGTAGCCATATTTAGCAGAAGTTATAATTCTAGATTTGGGAAATTATCTACAACATAGGTGCTGCTGAACAGGATCCAATAATGATTTTTAACATTTTTTTAAAGGCAATCCATTGTTCATATAAATAGAAATGAACTATTTCTCATGAATAAAGCCCCATATTCAAGATAATTCTTAGGAAGACAAAGTATCCCAATAAAATCAAAGGAAGATTCCAAGTCACTGTAACATCATGGGGCCTTAGGAAAGATGTCCAAAGGTGATAGAAAAAGGCAACAATATTCACACAATCCTTTTATTCTATGTGTAGAGTTGAGCTGGGCTGTAGGGTCATGGTGCTATGTGTACAGTGATACTGATTAAAGATAGGGAGGCTGTTTTGGACCCCAGTGGGTGCAGAACCACTGGGAAGCACCTGCCTAAATGTGGCACATGTAGTAAGAATTAACTGAGCAAAACAGAAAGTCACAAAACATACAGGCTTTTTTGGTGGCTAGCTGACTGGACTTGCTTATTAAAGACCTTTCCTTTAAACTCATTCTATGTTGTTTATTCATTTCACACATTTCTATAGATTTTACAAATACTAATAAATGAGTGAAGCACTTGATCTTCAGTGCCAGGCTTTGTTCTAAGTCAGGGGTTCTTAACCTTTCTTGTTTCATGGACCCCTCTTCCAGTCAAGTGAAAACTACTGACCCCTTCTCAGAATGTAGTGGCAGATAGTTTTATGACACTCAATATTGGCATGTCTTTAAATTAAATTTTAGGATTATTCAAAATTACGTTTTTCAACTTTCCCATAATTTCAATACCTGAGAACCTAACACAGCTTAACAACTGTTCAGTCATTTTCAGCAAACATTTAAAATTTGAGTTTTCCCATGGTGTCATAAAACCATCTCCACCATCCTTATCAATCTTTTCACCAGCAGTTATCCACTGCACTCAGAACACAGTACATCAAAATAAAAATCATACTAAGTCCATACTATACTGTGTATTATTTATTCTGGTTGGGGTACGGTGTGCTTTTTGGACATGTAAGTTCATTTCTTTTGTGAGAGTTGGGAAATTTTCAGCTAATATTTCCTCAACTAGTCTTTCTGCCCCCTTTCCCTTCTCTTCTCCTTCTGGAACTCCCATGACACGCATGTTGTTGCATTTTGTGTTGTCATTCAATTCTCTAAGACCCTGCTCAATTTTTTCCCATTCTTTTCACTCTCTCTGTTCTTTTCTCTCTTCAATTTTAGCTATTTTGTCTTTGGTATCACTTATTCTTTCTTCTATCATTTTGAGTCTGCTGTTGTATGCCTCACATGTGTTTTATTTACTTACTTACTTACTTACTTACTTATTTACTTTTATCCATTTTTACAACCCCCCCCCCCCCGCGGTTTTGCGTCCATTCGCTGCGCAATTCTCTGTGTCTGTTTCCTGCCCTCTCTTCTCATCCTTCTCCTCCTGTCTTCATCAGGATTTGTTCCTGGGAATCTCCGGTGTGTCAGAGAGGCATCCTACCACCTGTGCCACCTTAGTTCCTGGTTTTTCGGTGCGTCTTGTCTTGGTTCTCTCCTGTTACATCATCATCTTGCTGCATAGCTCGGTGGGGCCTGACGGTGCACCTGCACGTGGGGCCTGGTGGCGCACCACTTGCAGGGACTGGCCGCCCACGTGCCTTCTATATTTTTATTTTTACCGGGAAGTCCCGGGGATCCAACCCAGGTCCCTCCATATCGGAGATGGATGCCCAAGCATTTGAGCCACATCCGCCCCCTCACATGTGTTTCTGATCTCACCTATTGTGTCTTTCATTCCCATGAAATCTGTTACTTTTCTGTTCAGAATTTCAAATTCTTCTTTGCGTTCACTCAATGTCTTCTTGATGTCATTTATCTCTTTAACCATATTGTCTTTCAACTTATTAATTTGATTTTGAAAATTTGTTTGAATCTCGATGATTAGTTCTTTCAAATTTTGCATCTCTTCTGGGGTTTTGCTATATTCCTTTTCTTGGACCATGTTTTCTATTTTCTTAGTATGGCTCATAATTTTTGCTGATATCTAGGCATCTGATTAGGATGTAGTTTACTCAGATGCTCAATTTCTTTCTCTTTTGTAGGAATTTACTGGCAGGAGGCTGTGGGTTACCACTGCTCTTTGATTCTTGGCTTGACCTGGGTTGTTAGGATTGTCCTGCTGGTTGCTCAAAATTTGGCACTGGACCCAGTAATTGGTTGTAGAGTCACTTCCTAGGGCCTTGGGTAGGGAAGCTATAGAGGCCGGAAAAAGTCTCTCCTACTTATTTTTAATTTTCTTGCATGAACTTCCTTGGTCTACCAGGAGATGGCGCTCTTTGGCAGCTCTCAGTTCAATGCCTGGTCAGAGTATATTTGTTGCAACGCAGACTGGATCAATTGGATAGAGCTTCCTGTCTGGAGGCTAGGAGCCCTGTAATTCAAACTTTCTCTGAGACAGTTCTCCAGCCTTCTCTGGCAGCCCCCTCCCTTTTCCCAGGTCAGAAATATTTCCACTCCCTTCTGAGTCCTCAACAATCAGTCCCTGTTAGTAGAGGAGGAGATTGGGATGGTTGTTATCTTTAGCCACTTGCAGGCTCCCAGGTAAATAATGGCACAGCCCCACCCGGGCTGGAAGGGCTAGTGGGACACAGCAGACCAAATTTGTGGGTCAGAAGATGAGTCAGCCTTAGGCTGTGTCCCTCTCTCTCCCCTTTCCTGGGGTGGTAGATCCCTGGTGCCACCTTTGTCTGTAGTGGCAGGCCCAGAGGTCCAAGAATTCTTTAGTGTGGGGGATGGAGCCAGCAGCAGCAGCCACTGGTTTCAACTCACAATTCTGTTGTTGTGATTTCCCTTCTTTGTCCCTCTCTCCTCTGGGTGGTGTCCAGCCTTAGCCTGCTGTCCTAAACCCTAGAGGATCTTTTTTGAGGGGCTGTTTCAGCCTGTCCTTTAGTTATTTTTCTGGAGGCGAAGAGATTCCCATGTCTTACTCGTCCACCATCTTCCCGGAAGTCCTCTGTGTATTATTTAATAAATAAATCACGCATGCACCAACACGTCCTCACAAGAATAATGTGTTTTTAAAATTTTCAATTCAAGCTCAAAGACCCCCTGAAATCTTTCCACAGACTCCTTGGGGGTCCATGGACCCCTGGTTAAGAACCCCTGTTCTAAGTGCTTTAGAAATATTGACTCATTTAATATTCATAATGACCCCTATGAGGTAGGTATCAATATTAGCCCCATTTTACAGATGGAGGAAATAGGCACAGAGAGATTAAGCAACTTGTCCAAAATCACAAAGCCTAGAAATAGTGATCTGGGTCTCAAACCCCTTTCAGGGGAAGAGATGACGCCTTTGACTAGGAAGAGAAATTTGTCCTAGAGAAATTCTAGGAACCTGCCTGAGTGAAAAAAGACAAAGCAGCACCAGAACTGATACTCCATTTGCTCATCACTTCACAAGGAAATGATCTCAAAATCACTTTAAATGACAACACATTTTAACAAGATAGACAAATATGAAATGGTACACAAATGGTAACTTTGAATTTATTTTGAAATGTTTGAGTGAAATCATATTCTTTAACAATGCATACAGCAGGTTAAGCCAACTAGAAGCTGATTTAAGAAGCAATTCCTTCTCTGTCACAGAGACTGGCATAAAAAAGGCAGTAAATAAATACTAAATTTGTCATTTTAAAAAAGGGGGTTTCAAATAAGGTTTACGAATAACCATGTACATCCCAATTCATTACTTTATCATATTCTTGAATTCTTTGTTTTATGTGAGAAAGTTTATTCTTTAGGTAATCACAGCGTTCTTTTTTTTCCAGAAATGTAGGATCCTGTAAAAGAAACACACCTATTATCACAGCCTGAGAAGAACACAATTACTTGAAGCTGATTTTAAAATTTGTCTCATAAGAATAACGTTAAGGTCTCTACATTTTTGAGGCACCTTTAACTTAAACAGTTTGAGATACATAAAAAAGTAAATAATAAATATAGACAAAATTAAAAGATCTCTTCAGCCTCGACTGCTTTGTGAGATTATGTTAAGAATGGAGCTAAAAAGCTGTAGAACAACCTAATCCTTTTGAAGGAAATGTGGGTGAAGTTATATATCAGTGCTCATTTCCCTAGGCTGTTAACTCAAGACATACCAGAATACAAGCAGGACAGAGATTAGAATAAAATGAATGCAGCAGACACCCATTTTCCCTAATAAGTGGCATCTTGAGAAATACATTTTAAAAATTTAAAAAAAGTTTAGCTAAAAGAATCTAATTCTGTCACTTATCACCAGTGTAGCTGGATAAGAATACACTTTGAAGAAGAAAATTGTTTTACTCACATTCTTTTTTTTCTTAAACTCTTCATGGATTCTTGAAATTCTCTCATGTTCCTAAAAATAACATATTGTATAACTGAATTAAAACATTCACATTTATTCAAATCATGTCTCAAAGCACACTGGGAATTAATACAGAAAACATTTTTTACCCAAGATAATAATAAAAATATTCACACATAGAAAAATTCAGCTTACTGGACAAAGAATTGAGGGCTTACTACCCTCCAGGCACTGGGCCAGACACGGGAGCCAGGGGCAAACAAATGGAACCAGACTCGAGTTCCAGCACCACCATTTGCCAGCTGTTTGACCCTAGGCAAGCTATTTATCCTCAGTTCCCTAATTGGTAAATGGATACAATAACTTAATTATGTAATGGGGTGGTGAAAATGTTTATTTAAATGAAATGATCCTTATAAAGTGTTTGGCACAAAATAACCAGAATATTAATTATTACGGAATATCATTTTCATCCCCTTTGG
>PVKH010035031.1:0-11782 GCA_004027955.1 Chaetophractus vellerosus | reverse complement strand
ACTGACGGCAATGGAAATTCTAATACTAGAAAAATGTCAAGAAAGCAAACACCAGTTTCAATGAGACACTGAGCCTGACAGCTCATGGAAAAAGGTTTGAAACTGTCAAAATGCAAAAAAAAAAAAAAAAACCCTTGCGAAGGGAAACTCATCAAGTTCAAAACATGTCTCTGCGGAACTGTGTTTTTATGCCCAAGCCAAAAGTTGGACTGCTGCCAGGCTTTCCAAGGGTCTGGGGGACAGACAGACAGGGAGGCAATGACCTGGCCTCAAGCTGACACTGGACTCTTGGGTGGGCCTTGGGGTGTGGGACAAAGCTGAGGGGAAGGGTGTAAGATGGGACAGATGTCAGGCCTCTTCAAATGGAGCCCCTAGTTGGGCAGGTCTCCTCCAGAACCAGAGCCTGAGTCTGGCTGTGCCTTACACAGGCCATGTGGCCCGAGGCCAGTCATCCCCCTTTCTGAGCTTCGTCTCCTCCCTGGAGAATGGAGATCCTGGGAGCCCACAATCTACGTTCACTTCTTTGCCTGTGCTCAGGGCCCAGCACAGAGGAGGTGCTCAATCAATGCTTGTAGAATGTTGAGAAAGACCTTGCCCTGCCTTGAAGAGCCACCGGGGGTTTGCGTAGGAGAGAAAAAAGCTGGCTGGAGCCCACCTCTACTCCTGAGGTGAGAGCTAGAGGACACCCCCAGACTGGACTGGTGGCGAGAGACAGGGTTCTGGAAGACTGGCTGGGCAGCAATCAGACAGCAAAGACCAGGGAAGACCAGAACAACCTAGAACTCAGGAAGGCCTGGGGCTCCTGGTGAGGAAAATGGCCCCAGACCCAGAAGGGCTTATCATCCAACAGCAGCCACATTCCCTGAGCCTGGCCGTGGGCAGCAGGCGGCTACCCCAACCCTCTCAAGTCAATTCTACTCTCTTCATTTTACAGATGTGGAAACTGAGGCAGAAGAGAGTTAAGTAACCTGTCCAAGCTCACGTGCCTTGTAAGGGGCAGAACCAGGATAGGAGCCTGATCAGCCTGCCCTCATGGCCAGTGTGCCCCTCTGCTGCCAGGCAAGTCAGTGGCATGGAGGGAGGGAGGGAAGGGGAGGCGTCTAGGAAGGCTTCTCCCGGGAGCTACCGAGGCAGGCTAGCTGAGGGAATGGGAAGACGAATCTAAAACCCAGCAAGAAAACACGCGGCCATGGAGTCCCGTCAGGAAAGACCCCACCAGAAGGCTGCTGGAAGGGCCCCGCGAGAAGCCCCATGTGGAGTTATTTCGTCTGGGATCAAGGAAAAGCCTCAAGGGGCCTTATCATGCCCACCCCCCACCCCGGGAGCTGATGGGTGAGGTAATCCATCAAAACAGCAAACAGCTGGGACCCCTCCCCCAACCATTCACAAGGAGAGGAATAATTAAGGGTTTAAAAAGCAAGGCCAGAGGCTAAATTGCCCCTTCTCTGCCTGGACCAGCCCGCAAGTACAACTGGGAACCCATAAACTGTTATTTTCTCCCATTTCTATTCTCTTCTCTCACTTCCTTAATATACTCTTGGCCTAACTAAACTGGCATCTTCTTAAATTCTTTTATGTAACATAGCCAAGAACCTAGAGGAAATCCGACAACACTAGTGTGGAGGAAAGAATGAGAGACGAGAAGGGTCTGTAAACCCTCCTGCTGGCATTCCATCCAAACACCACCGTCCAGGGCAGGTCACAGAGCCTTCGCCCCATTATATTCCCATGGCAGATGAGGCCCCAGAGAGAGGAGCAGCAACTTCCTGGAGGCCCTCCAGGGGGTGCCACGAGGCTGGGCTGGGCCCAGAGCTGCTGTGTGTCTGTCACTTACCCACGGGCTCCAGCACGGGCCGGAAGGGCTGGCCTGGGTAGCACAGGTGGAACTCTGAAACAACACCAGGTGGAGGGCTGGAGGGGCCAGGCGTGAAGGGCAGGGCAGGGGAGGGGCCTGGACCAGGTGAGCTCAGAGCAACCCCTCCCGGACCCCCCGGGCCCCGGGGCGCATCCACTCACTCTGGCGAATCCCCTTTCTGCAGGTCCTCCAGGGGCACAGGAGGAGGGAGGCGGAGACCCCGGCCAGCACCAGCACCAGCAGCACCCAGAGGAGCACGGGCCCTGAAACACACAGGCGGCCCTGCACACTCTGCCCCTACGGCACCAAGGGGCAAGCCCACGGGCGGCCCAGCCGCAGGCCTCTGTCTCCTTCTGCTGGGACACGGGGGCCAGCCCTTCCCAAGCCCGACACCACCAGCCCTCACCCACCTGCCCCCTCACCTGGCTCCAGGAGGCCCATCGGCAGTGGCGAACTCCTTTAGAGAAGACACCCTATGCTGGAGGCACCAGTGCTATCTCCAGTTTACAAACGAGGGAAACTGAGGCTCACAAAGTTTAAGAAACCTGCCCTAGGTCACCGTGAGGATAAACGGCAGAGTCACAGCTTAAGCCAGGCCACGCCGACTCCACAGCCCACGCTCTTCGCCACTCTCCGGATGGATTTACACCTTAATACTGTACTTAATGAGCTTCCTGTTTTCTTTTGTTGCTTATAAAGATCATATATCTAGTTATTGTTTTTTAAGCCCATTTTAAATGTTAAAAATGTAATATATGCCAGAAATGAATGTGCATATGAAGCCCCAGGAGATCTTGCTAAAATGCAGATTCTGATTCAGTAGGTCTGGGGTGGTTCCCAAGAGGTGCTGATGCTGCCAGAACAAGAGCGCCCTTGGAGAAGCCAGCCTACGGCATTACCACCCCCTGGTGCCAGCTGCTGGAACTGCAAGTCCTAAAATGCATTGCCGGATATTTAATTAGAGCTAATGATTTACAGCAGCTGTCTGCGAGGGGCTGTGCAACACGCTAGGTACAAACTAGACTGCCTAAAGCCCTGCTAACAGTCCCTACCACAGTGATAACGGCCCTGCTAGGTATGGCATTACAAGAGGAGAAACCTAAATAAGCAACTAACTAGCTCAAGGTCACACGCTCATTCAACAGACATTTTCTGAATAGCAATTATAGGCCAGGGGGACAAAGCAGTGAATAAAATTCCTACTCATAAGAATTAAAGAACAGTCACAAGCAGGTGGCAGAGCCACAGTCCCAACTCAAAAAGCTGGAAATCAGGGGGGTCAGCCTGGAGTCCCCCCACCCGTGTACTGGGAGGAAGCCTCTGCTTCACCCGGGCCTTCATTACCTGGATCCAGAAGAGGCTTTCCGGTGGAGGAGAGCGAGATGGGCGCACTCGTTGGGATGAGGGCATCCTCCTGGGCAGGGCTGGTGCTCCCTACAATCCTGCCGTTCTGGGAGTCCCGTATGGTGACCGAGGTGGGGGTGGAGCTGCAGGGAGAGAAGCCAGTGGTACGTCTGACAATCGGCTGACAATCGAGGTGGATAAAGGGAAGTGCGTGCCCACAAAAAATTCCCTTTCTGGGGAACGGATGTGGCTCCAGCAGCTGAGTGCCCGCCTCCCACACGGGAGGTCCCAGGTTTGGTTCCCGGTGCCTCCTGATAATAAATAAATAAATACTCCCTTTCTATAGAGATGGCATCCCAAGTCCCCGGACCCTCTACTCACAGTCTCTACCAGGTACTCTGGGGGCACACAATGAGTCTTCAAAAGGACCTGCGGGTTGGCACAGAGGACCCAGCCCCAGGCCCTGCCTCCACCCCAGCCCAGCTGCACCCCAGGCAAGCCCTGGGCACAGCAGGGATAGCCCTGGGCACAGCAGCCCAATGGGAAGAAGGGCCTGGGAGTCACCTGGCAGGTGCCCTGCTGTTCTCTGGGCTGGTGCTGCAGTCAGGCCTGCTCTCCCCTGGCTCCTGGGTGGCGTCCCTCTCGGCTGTACCTGGGGGGGTGGCAGTGTCTTGGAACTGGTGCCAAGGAGCCTCACATCTCCCAGAAGGACTTGCACAGCAGGGAGTGGGACTTCCAGGGGGGCGTCCGCGTGGGTCCACTAAGACGCAGGTACTGGGGTCCGGCTGACCCGGGACTGGCTCCTGACTCTGACTCCTCCCTTCTTCTCCCTCCCCCTCCTTCCTTCCATTCTTTACTGAGCACCCAGTAGGTGCCAAGGACTGCGCTAGGTGCTGGGATACAGCAGTGAGCGGAAGAGACAAGGCCCCCACCCTCGGGGGGATCACAGAGGCGACTCGGGGTCACGTGCCAAGGCACGCGGTGCTGCGGGTCCCCGTCATGGGGCCCTCAACCTCATCTGACCAGGAAGACTTCCCTGATTGGGGGGGACTGGGGTGTGGGGGCGGGTATTCTAAGCAGAGGAAAGAGGGGTCGCCCAGGGCCATCCCACCGTGCTAAGACATCTGGATCCCAGCAGCACTGCTCATAATCGTCAAAGCAGCAGCAACGACCCAAATACCCATCAACTGGCCAACAGGTACGATCCAGCCTATCCATACAGTGGGCTATTATCAGGCAACACAAGGAAGGGAGGACACGGACCACGTATTGTATGATTCCACTGGCATGAAATGCCCAGAGGCAAAGCCACAGAGACCAGAAGATCCGCTGGTGCCGGGGCGGGGGCTGGGTGGGAATGGGCACGAGGCTTCTGAGGCTGTGGTGCTGGCCGCACAGCTCTGCACATGTACTAAAAATCACTGAATTGTACGCTTCAGATAAGTGGATTTAAGGCACGTCAATTACACCTCAGCAAAGATGTTTTAAAATTTGTGACTTTATTCCCAAAGTGATGATTTTAACCGGGCACGTGATGGGGCCAGTGTGGCAGGTGTCCTGCCCCGCATTCTCCCCTCGGCCAGGCAGGCAGCTCTGCAGCTCCTTCCGCCAGAGGCAGGACGTGTGCTCCTGTCCCCCTGATGTCCGAGCGGGACTCGTGGCTTGCTGGGGTCAGCAGAACACAGGCAGAAGTGAGTTGCCGGTTGTGGCCTGGGCCTCGGAGGCATTCGTGCTTCCACTATTGCCATGAAGAGGCTGTCCCCAGGCGGGTGGCCCCGTGCTCCCACAAGGATGAGCGACGTGTGGGGCGGACCCAAACCCACCCAGCGAGCCCAGGAGAGACCAGCAAAGCTGCCCAGCTGACCCGCAGGTGAGCAAGCGAGAAGTAGAAGCTGGGATTTTGAGGCTATTGGCGAGGCATTTTTCCTGCTGCTCTAGTTGAGCGAAAGAGTCAGATTCATGCTTCAAAAGACCTGAGCGGAGAAGCGCTGCTCATCTCCAGCTAAGGTGGGGTCACGCAACCTGAACTAGCCGGACGCTGAGACGTGGCCTCGGTTGTTAAAGTTTTTTTCTTTTTAAAAGCAACTTTATTGAGCCATAATTTATATACAAGAAAATATCCCCTTTTTAAGTGCACAGTTTGATGAGTTTTGACAAGTGTATACTTTTGTGTAACTATAACTCCCATCAAGATCTAGAACTCTGGGTGCGGGTAGGAAATGGGAAGCAGAGTTTCTGTTTGGGGTGATGGAAAAGTTTTGGTCATGGACGGTGGCAATGGTAGCACAACACTGAGTCTAAGTAACACCACTGAACTGTATAATTGAAAGTGGTTAAAATGGGAGATGTTACCGTGTATGTGCACTACAATAGAAATAAATAAAAAACAAAAAAGATACAGAACATTCCCATCACCCCAAAAAGTTCCGCAGTCGATCGTCCCCCCTCGTCTAGACCCAGCCAGCCACTTTCTGCCACTCTAGGTTAGTTTTGCCAGTTCTAGAATTTCCCATAAATGGAATCTTTGGGAATGCGATGGTGGACTCTTTGGTGGCTGGCTTCTTCCAGTCGGCATAATGTTTCTGAGACTCATTCATGTCACATGTATCAGTAGGTCTCTCCTTTTTACTGCCGATAGAGTTCCACTGTGTGGAGGCAGCGCCAGCGGATCCTTCACCGGCTGATGGACATTTGGGTGGTTCCTACTTTGGGGCCATGATGAACAACAGCTGCGAACATTCTTGGGCAAGTCTTTGTGTGTGGACGTGTATTTTCATTTCTCCTCAGTAGATACCTAGGAGGGGGATGGGCGGGTCACTGCGCTGACCAGACTAAACGTCTTTTGTGGCCAGGTCAAAGCCGGCCGCCTCTGCTCTGACCCAGCTAGAACCAGAACCCAGGGAACCCTGGTGCCAGTCCAATGCACTCTCCACTGAGCCACACTGTCCCCTGCCTGGGGCCTGGGCACTTTCCTAAGCTCTTAGATGACCTGCTTTTCTGGGGCAGAACAATTTGGCCCACATCCGAAGAAGGTCGTGCCCAGTCATTACACCTCTTCTCCCCCACTTCCCCGGCTGGAGGCACCCTTTTCTTGATGTGTTACAAAGCAAATACACAGACACACCCCACACCCACGCCTCCTTTCTAAAAACTTTTCAGTGTCTCTTGGACTTTTCCTGAAACACTTAGAAGAGAAAGTGAGGCTAGGGTTGATTTCCTTCTTGGATTGGTAGGGTCCTGAGGCCTTCTGGGGGCCTCCAAACAAATGTTTTATCTTCCCATTTTGGTTACCAGATTGTTAAGGGGATTAGTTGAAACCTGTAGGCCTGAAGTGATGAAGAAGACGATGCCATTTGTTACAGCAGTTTGTACTGTACGCAAACTAGTATTTGAATTAGTATTTGAAATGTCACGGTGTAAGAAGGGATCTCTTGTATTCAAATGCACTAACCAATGAATGCCTGGCTGCCCTTCCTGAGAGCCCTGGCTACACCCATGGGCACCACGAGGAGTGAGCCCTCTGGCCCACTGTCTGAGCTGCCACTGGAACACCTGCTAGAATCCACCTATGGAACTGCTGTCCCTCCTCTGAGCAGAGAAGGTGGACACAGCACTGCTTGGGTGCCACCCACCCCTCTTCCTTCCTTCTTAGGTTAGTGACCCTCTCCTTTGGATCTGGAGGTGAGCAGGAAAAGGCTTTGCTTAACCCCTAGTTAGTCTGCCTGTCTTCTCTGGCAAGGGCCCACTGAAAGAACTAGCAAAAAAAAAAAAAAAAAAAAGCCAACCTACTTTGAGTCCCAACTTCAGAATTAAAACAAAAACAGAAACATTCTTTATCAGACTAACATAGTCCGAATGCTGGATCTTTGGGCTATTTAAAGGAGAATGGTTTTAGCATCAAGGTCAAATGCAGTGTCTTTTTGTACATCCATTAATTGCTTAAAGTAGAGTGAAATTTTCATCTTCATGTTTGGACAGCAAATAACTTGTCAGCTTTTTATTTTCCCTGGAGTTTCTATTGCCTTTTCTTATTGATAAAAAATACCTGCCTTCAACATAGCCTCAATTTTTTCAACTCTACATGAGTTGAAATCATGAAATTTATGGTAATCCTCTCTTTATTCCTGGAGACACCTCCCTGGAGCTCTTCCGCGTCCTGCTCTGGTCAGGCCCAATTGCATCCTAGGTCTGCAGCAGAGCTATCATCCTGGGACTTCCCTTCCTTACTCTCCCGGGAGAGATCCTGGATCTGTTTTCCAGATCCCAAGACTTCCTCTTTTTTTTTTTCCCTTCATTTAGCCGGATTACATCTTCAAGTAACTTTCTATGAAGATACATGGGAAAAAGTTTTCTGGACCCTTTCATATCTGAAAATATTTTTATTCTGCCTTCGAACTTGATTGTAATTAGTTGGGTAAAAAAATTCTAGGTTCAGAATGCTGGAGGTATAGTCCTTTGTAGATTACTTATTCTTGTTTATTTGGTTTTGTTTGTTTGTTTTTTAACCCTCCAAAAATTTTTTGGATCTTTTCTCTGTCCAGAGAGTTCTAACATTCTATGAGAATATGTCTAGGTGTGGGTAAAATTCATTCATCCTGCTTTGCTCTTTGTAGGTCCTTTCAATTGGAAGTTTTATATTTTTCAGGTCAGGAAATTTCTGCTATCATTTCTTTTATTATCCCTCCCCATTATGATCTTTTACTTGCTGTGCTCTCTCTAGATTTCAACTGGTAATTTGTTGCACTGTCTGCATGGATTCCCTGTGTTATCTTTTCTTTTATATATTCGATCTCTCTGTTATCTTGCTCTAAGTTCTAGAAGATCTTCTTAACTTTATCTTCAATTCCTTCTACTGAAATTTTTCATTTCAGTGATTACATCATTTACTTTCTGTATCAGTATGGGTCCAGTCAGGAGACAGAAACTAAACAGTAATTTAAACAGGGGACATTTAATATAAAGACTGGTAAACTATGATAAGAGAGTAATCATAGAGATGACATCATTGGAAATGATGTAGTCACAGCCCATTGAATGGCAGAGAAGCTGTTTGGATTGCCCAGGCCAGCAGGAAACCACCCTTTTCAGAGAGCTGATGCAGGGGAGCAGGTATGCAGAGGGAGCGGAGGTACCACTGAGATATGAGGCTTGGAGTATACAGTGTCCGTGTCAGGAGAGCCACAAGAAACAGCCCTCTGGAGTGCAGGAGAGCCAAGGCTGGCTGGGGCTGCACACAGGGAGTCAGGGTGCTCCCGCTGATGTGAGCCTGGAGCGTGCCAGTGTCCGCACTGGGAGGGCCATGCCAAGGTGGTCTCCAGACCTAGGGTGAGGCTGTGAGGTCGCCAAGGGACTGACTGTTCTGGAGCAGGACTAGGGCAGAGCACCACCAGACTCTGCAGCAGGAGCAAGAAAAAGCAAAACACCACACACCGGAATCAGGAAGAAAAGCCCCCATCTCCCTGCAATGGCCCTTCAGGACCCTCTACTGACAAAGCTTAACATCATGCTCACTGTAAAGGAGAAAAGCTGAGAGTCCGGTCCATTATCATAGAGCAGATACTGCAAAGTAAATTTGGAGCTGAGAGGCAATAGATTGATAACAAGCACACTTTCTAAAAGCCATTCCTTATCCTCTAGTCTCTTATTGTTACTTTTTCATAGTATCCTCCTCTTATTTTTTTCAGAGCACCCTGTAAAAACTTCTTGAATTTTTCCATGGACGCTAATTTGATTTTTTTTAAGTTCTCTTCTACTCCTGGCTTTATCATTGCTTCACCTGTAGTAAGTTTTTCTGCTTGTGTACCTTGTTATTCTCTTTCATACTGCTAGTTTCCCTTACATGTCTGAAGATCTTTACTCTTCATTCATATTTATTTTTTTAAAAAGACTATGCTGAATACACCAATAGCTGATGAGGTTTCTTCTGCAGGTGCATTAGGATTTCATTTTCACAATGGGTATCTTCCCTGAGTAGGAAGTCTGCCTGGGAACTCTGGGCCCATGGGTGAGGAGCATAAACTGGTAGCCTTCATTTTAGGGTAATTGGGCAGGGCTTGCTGGTTGACAAGTGCATCCCAAATATACAAATAAAGAAGTCTTTACATCAGAGTAGCAGCACCACACTGGAAACTCTAGCTTTCCCTAGATATTCCTTCAGAGTCTTTTATCAAAATGTCAATTGTTTTTACCAAAGGATAAAAACTCAGGCACCATTTGTTCAGATTTGTCAGTGCCTATGCCATACTACAGTTACAAATTTTTAGTATCACCTCTGGTTTTTCTTTTTCCTTTTCCCCTTAATAGATCTCTATTTTCAGTCCTCCACTTCACTCCCATCCTTCATTTTACCTGCCTGACCTAAGTCCAAAGCCTCTCTGGGGGTCTTAAAGTAAGTTAGCTCTCACTTCCTCCACAGCCCCCATGTAGTAGATTTTAGGGTCTCCTTTGTCACCACCCTTCCTGTAGAAATTTGTTGAAATCTCTCATCTGCTGATGAGCCCACTTTCTTTTCATTGTCAAAGGTTTCTATTTTGTGTTCATTGGCAAATATCCAGCATCTTGAGTGGAAAGCCTATATTCATCTATCTTAAGTCAATAAAACAGATTTACAAGCAAGTAAAATTTTTACCAGCCCAAAAATTTTAGGAAGAAAAAGCTAAAAAAAAAAAAAAAAATCATCATCACCAGAGCTTCTTAATGAAATGCTAAATCTGGATTTTATTCTACTCACTAGGTCTAACTATTCAGACAATAATCAAAGCCCAAACTTGACCTAGTTAACAGTCAGGATTGAAGGTCGTTTGCCTGGTGGGGGTGGAGACAGGTACAGCAGTAGGGACACAGACCTATGCCCTTTGGTTGGAGGTGAGAGCTGCTTACCGGGAGGTTTGATGGTCACCCCTGGTGGACAGGTAGAGCGGGTGATGCAGCGGGCGCAGGAGTTGGTGGCTGACGTGGCACAGAACATGCCAGGTCGACATTCGCAGACACGGGAAGAGTTCCACGTGCAGGGTGTCTTCTCCACCAGGTCATCTAAGAGACACACAGGAAGGTCATGGGAAGGATCAAGGGATGGCAAGGGGAGAGGGTCCAGAGAAGCATTTGCTCAGGGGCCGTCCACAAGAAAATATACATTCATTTGACTATTCCATTGGGCAGGTCTTTTGGCATGCTCAAAACAATTATGTAAGTGAAAAATGCCAGTCAAAAAAGAAGTGCCATATGTTACCAGTTATATAAAGTTCTAGAAAATGCAAACTACTCCATAGTGACAGAAGAAGATCAATGGTTGCCTGGGAATGGGGATGGGGTAAGGTGGAAGGGATTACAAAGGCAGAAGAAGAAACTTTTGGGGGAGATGGCTATGCCCATTATCTTGATTATGGTGATGGCTGTGCAGGTGCATACATATGTCAAAACTTATCAGACTGTATGCTTTGAGTATGTGCGGTTTATTGCATGTCAACTACATCTCAATAAAGCTGTTAAAAGAAAATAATCTAGGGGAAAAGTCTGAGTGGTCACAGTGCAGAACATGAAATGAGATTGGCCGTGACTTGATAATCATTTAAAGCTGGGTGACAGTCCTTAGCAACATTCCTTAATTCTCTCTACTTCTGAATATGCTTGAAATTCTCAATGATAAAAGGTTTTGTTCTTCAAAAGCAAAAATTAAAATAAAAGGTTAGAGTTTCCATAAAAGAAAACGTATAATAATACATTTATACATGTTGGGGAATGTTTTGCACGCTCTGTTGTCTGGGTGAAAATAGGATTATTGCATCAGGAGATTAGACAAATGTGACTTGGGATACGCAGAGGCCCAGAGTGATAAAACAAGGGACCATACAGTCTCTTCTTGCAACTTCCATGGAGAGGAGAACTGGGGAGGATTTGGGGAGCTTATACAGAAGGCGTGAGTGAGATGATTTGGGGCAAGGACATCAATCACTACTCTAGCTGTTAGTGTAATTGAGCGTGCAAGGTGGTATTCTCAGCACTCTACCCAATGAACTTGGAGGGACCTCGTCAATTCCCTCAACAACTCTCGGAGACAGAAACTATCATGATTCATTTTACAGCTGAGGAAACTGAGATAAAGAGAGGTTAAGAAACAACCTACTAAGAGCAGTATGGCCAAGATTTAAACTCAGGCACTTGGGCTCCAGGGTCCATGCTCTCAGCCACTCTACCCCCACTGCCTCTGGGGGCTTGAATTATGAGGGCTGAATGAATTCTTGGGCCCAGCACTCATCTCTTGTTTTGCCATCTGATATGGTAGCTGTGGTAGATTATATTTTTCCAAAAATGGTCACAGAAATATTTCTGGACCCATCTGACCTACCAGAGCCTGGCCATTGGCCATCAGGAAGTACACTCTATTTTCCTTCCTTGGAACTTGACTGCCTTGACAAATAGAAAATGGCAGAAGTTAGGCTCAGCCATAAACTTCTGCTTCTCTCTCAATCTCTCTCTCTCTCTCAGGACACTTGCCCTTAGAACCCAGCCATACACTGTGAGGGAGCTCAAAGTAGGCCCTATGGAAAGCCACACGAAAGGCCCACCTGGAGAGCCCCCCCCCCC
>PVKH010035030.1:0-11788 GCA_004027955.1 Chaetophractus vellerosus | reverse complement strand
CGTGATGGAGGCAGAGGCCGCCCACAAGCGGGGAAAGCCGTGCCTGCGCAGTGACCAAGTCTCGGCGCGTCGCCGCAACGGGGGGAAGGGGAGATATGTAATAAAATAAATAAATCTTTAAAAAAAAAAAACAAAAATGACAAACCTAGTTTTATTTACATCCAGCCTTTCATCCTTTCCCCCACAGGGGAAAAAAGTGTCCCCCACCCCAAACCTTTATGCTCTGATTTCCTCTTCTCCCATGGTTTTCCAATGCAATCTTTTCAATCTTTCTTTTAACTGGATCCTTACCATCATCAGCATTTAAATATCTCAAATAAAAAAAAAATTCTTTTAACTCACATACCAGTCTAGCTGCTCCCTTTTCTCTCCCCCGCCCTTCAAAGCCAAAATTTTTCCAGTTTTCTTATATACTTTTTATTTCCATTTCTTCACTTCTCAACTCTTTATCAATCCATTCCAAGCTGTCTTCTGCCTCAATATTTGTACAAAATCCCTTGTCAGAATCACCTCTACCTTCCCATCACAAATTCAATGCATATTTTAAAATTTCTTCTCTGAACTTTTAGGTTTTTTTTTTTTTTGAGGTACCAAGGCTGGAGATTGAACCCAGGACCCTTATATGTGGGAAGGTGGCACTCAGCTCAACCACTGAGCCACATAGGCAACCCTAACCTGTTTTTTTGTTTGTTTTGCTTGTTTTTTGCTTTTAGGAGGCACTGGGAACTGAACCTGGGTCCTCCCATGTGGGAAGCAGGTGCTCAACCGTTTAGCAACATCTGCTCCCCGATCACTTCTTAAAATGGATTTGTTCTCTTGCCTGATTTTCTACCTAAAACCCTAGCAGGCTTCTTCTGTCTCCTTTACCAGGTCTTTAAATGTTGGACCCTCTTCTCTTTCCACCTATCTTTTCTCACCTAAGATAGATTTCTAGATGTAGAATCTACAAGGCCCTGCATGACCCGGCCCGGGCCCCTTGCTGATATCGTGTACTTTTCCTCTTGTTGACTCTCCTCCAGCCACACTGACCTCTTCAGTGTTCCTTAAACCTGCCAGGCAGAAATGAGTTTTTGGAAATATTTTGGTGAAATCAGCGAACTAGCTTTCAACAAACTGACATGCTTCTCTCTAAGGGAACTGTGTGGTGTTATTAGGTTCCTGAGTTTACATTTAAGTCACTGAAAAACATATAGCATAAAGGAGTAGATTTGACAATGGAGTCTTTCACCTCAAACGTAGTCCTTAATAGCTATTATACCAAGTTTAAATCTGGCAAAAGGATTTTCTTAAAGGGGAGATGTGCGCTTTTTCTGAACATCATTCCTAAATGTCAGTTTATCAATGTGGTAAACAGTAGATATTCTGTGAATGAAAATTCTTTTGTGGATATTTCCTGGCCTGTTCATGAGGTGATAATTTAGTATAATCATATTGCAAAGGATAAAGATGGAACAGAGAATGAATTAAGAAACTAATGTAAACATTCTATTTTTTTTGCAACTTCAACTGAAAAAGCTAATACTAATAATTACTTTAGGTTCAAGTTCTAATAACATGCATGCTATGATTTCTCAACTAATATTTACAGAAGTATTAAAATAAACAAGCCAAAATAAACCCTTGTAAAATAAAACTATTTGAAAGCTTATGGCAACCCTCTCCATTCCTATGCTCTGTACTGATCCATTTATTTTCATTAGCAAGTTAGTTTTGTCCCCCTTAATTTAATTCCATCTTTTAAGTCAGGCAATACATTTACATGGTTTAAAAGAAATCAAGATAAAGAAAGGTAAACACTGAGAAGTCGCACTTTCATTCCTATTCCCATCTATCGTATCCATTTTATCTTTTCTTTTATCCTTTTGGCGTTTATGTAAATATATATTCTTTCCCCCCAACTGCCCTGCTTTTACAGAAAATACAGAGTATTATGTATTGTGCTCTATGCTTTTCACCCATTTAACCATTTATGTTGGAGACCATTCCCTATCAGCTGAATAGGATCCTCCTTATTGTTTTCTTATAGCAGGATTGTGTTCCATTGCATGAATATACCATAGGGTTTTTAAACTGTTTTCCTGACAGTTGGGTTGTTGCCATTTTTTACCATTAAAACAATGTTGCAATGAATAGAAGCTTGTGTATATTTTATACATGTGTGGGTATATGGGTAGGTTGGATTCCAAGAAATGAGATCACTATATCTTAATGAGTTAGTAATTTGACAGGTATTGTCAGATTCCCCTCCACAGGAAATTATACCATTTAGCAATGCATGAGAGTACTAATTTCCCCAGAGCCTTGCCAACAGAATATGCCATTACACTTTTGGATTTTTACCAATCTGAAAGCTGACAGTTGATATACTTTAGTTTTAATTTGCATGTATTTTATTACAAGGAAGATTAACCTCTTTATCTGAGTTTAAGGGACACTGGTCTCTCATCTGCTGTGATATGTGTGTTGACTTTGACCCATTTTTCTACTGAGTTATTGGTCTTTTCTTTTTAAAACTCAGACTGCTTTATATAGTAGGGAGACACACTGAGCTGGGTTTTCTCCATCTATCACAAAATCAGGGTTCTATTGCATTCTCTTTAACCGTTCCAAACTGAGCTCTTGGTAAAAAAACATTTCCAATTAGCAGCACAATATCAAAAACAAGAGCAAAAAACTCGAACACACTGGTAGTTTTAAGTTAAAATTTGTATTTTGCAATAAAAATTCAAAATAAAAACTTACAAAATTGTCACACAGGAGGAGACTTTAATATACATGCCACATTTATTTAGAAAAAGTTATAGAACTAATCAAAATGAATAGCTGTCATTTATAAACGTGAGTTCCTTTCTTTGAGCAAAAAGAAAGCTCACTTCAAATGTCAGACTGAAAGCCAATGAGACACCATGGGGCAGCGACAGCTCAACATCTTCAAGAGAGAGAAGGCTTGGAGTCTGTCTTCCCTGGTTGTGTGTGTCCTTCTGCTTCTCTTCTCTGGCCTTCAGTTTTCCCATGCACCAAAGTAGAGACTCAAATTGGGTGATTTCTGAAAGCCTGCATGCCATGGTCCTTTTATTTCAGAACAGTATAAAATGTTACCGCTATTTTCCTTTGATTATAAACTTCAACAGAAAATAACATAACTAAACATAATTTAAAATTTCACTACCAAGAGCACTATGATTTTTACTGTGATTCTCACCACCTTTGGGGAATTTCCATTTCCAAGATTTCTGATTTGGTTCATTTTCTTACTTGGAGATTCCTGCCTGGGGACATCCTCTGCCTATACCAGAAGGTATGAAGAAATTAGGCTGACAGTCCTTTTTCTGAAGCCATAGTCTATGACTCTGCCTTCTTTGCACAGGCTGTGCCATGTATCTGTTCAGGATCAAACCACTTTTTCTCTAATTATCGAGTGCCCAGATGATTGATTTAGTCTTCTTTCCTTACCATGGTTTTTAAGACTCAACCATGTCCATGGATCCCCAAGTTCTAGGATACAGCATTCCACATCATCATTTCTATAGTTTGACAAAAACTAGAATGCATAGTCTTAAGTGGGGGCATATCATTAAAATTCATTAATGCAATTTCAGCTTTTTCATAATCATTTGACAATTCATAGCATAGGATCACTAAAACTTGCTAATTATGAAAGCTGTAATTTACAATCATTTCTTCTCATAATGATTTAACATAGTCCATTTTTTAATTCCTAATTAAGTTCAATGTCAACTACCAGATTTTGAGTTTGAGGTAGTTTCACAGTGATTCTATTGCATGAAAATGGTCTGTTTCAAAGTACTTTCTGAAGTATTAGGCTAGATTTAAATGACAGAGGTAAATACAGTATCGAATGTTTTCACACTTGGCATACAAACTAAAAAAAAAAACACAAAAAACCAACCATTTCTTCAGTGATAAAAATACAGTTCCTTTGTGAGCATGGACACAATACATGGAATCTGCTTCTTTGCATGAAAAGAAGAGTCAAAGGAATAGGACTCAAATTCTATTGCAACCTTTCGATTAACCCGAGTAAGGATGTGCATAAGTTCAAGCTTGTGAGCGTGGAGTTTCAACATAGCACAAAGTGACTGGATAAACCAGGATCCATCCTTTGAATTTCGCCAGGAATAGTAACCTACAAAGCAAATTATAAGCAAAATTACCATGGTTATCTGGTTTTAGCTGATTCCACAAATTATTACATTATCACAAAGGTGAAAATAAGCTCGAACTTCCAAAGGTCTTAAAAGCCATAAAGAAAAAAAAAAGTGAAACTTTTGGTTTCGGGATGACGCTGAAGTACAAATAAGGAAGAAGGGCTGTGGACTGACTATATCATTCAATTAGTGGGAGTTCTACTTTCCTGGCTCCCCTTCCAAAAGATAAGAACAAGTAAACATGCAGAAGATAAGAAGATGGAAAAGTAAAGATCCATAAAAACATATTGCAAATTACTTAGTATTTCAGTCAGATTTAATCTTATTTAAATATTGGCTTATCCAAGAAATAAATTGCATATGTATGCACAAACTTGAGTGTCCTTAATTTGTCTACAAGGGATCTGGGAAAAGTGTAATAAATATATTGCAGAGTATTGAAAAAGTCCAAAAAGGAAAACAGTGTATTTACTGAATTTTTTTCAGATTAACTCTTGGACTCATTGCTTTAAATTTAGGAAGTACTTCTCCTGCTGGAAGTTAAAGGAAACCATATTAAGCATATTTAAAAATGTAACACGACTGTTTAAAAATACACTTATCCTAAGTTTCTAAACTTTGTGACAACCTGCACTAGGTGTATTATAAATAGAGTTGTACGATCGATAAATATTTATTTATATGATGGTACATGTAATACAACCACACAAAAGTGGAGGTTATAAATTATTAAGATTTTTTTACCTTCGTTATTTTTTTCCCCCATTCTACTTCTACTCTCTCTTATACTATTTGTTTCTATTTCTGAGAAATGTAAAGGCTGCATAAAAATTAGGCTGAATCTTTTTGCTGTAAGTCTAAAATTAAAATTTATTCCAGGGAGGATATGTGGGTCAAGCGGTTGAGTGCCTGCTTCCCACATGGGAGGTACCGGTTTTGGGTCCTGGTGCTTCCTAAACAACAACAAAACAAACAACAAGCAAAACTAACGAAAAAAAAAAAAACAAAAAAAAAAAAACCAAAAAACTCAGGAGAGGCGATGTGGCTCAGTAGTTGAGCCCTGGCTTCCCACATAAGAGGTCCTTGGTTCAATCCCTGGCCCCTGGTACCTTAGGAAAAAAGAAAAATCCATAGCTCTTAAAGGGATGTTTCAATGAATAAAAAAGTAATAGTACAGTAACTTCAGGAGAAAAAAGAATCTTTTCACTAATCCATAACTGAGTAAATTACTCTGATTAATCTTTAGTAAACAAGTTGGCTTTAGCTCATTTATATCATTACCTGAAAAATGAAGTTTGGGTTTCCCAGTTAGACTTCTACAATTATGCCCTCTAAAGAAACTTTTATTTCCTCTCTTCCAAAGAATGCTGGAAAACACACCTCTCCCCTATTCCTAGAAGTGGGCAAAACTCTGACATGAACCTATGTTGCAGTATATCTGGTATTAAGTTCATGAATGACACTGTGCTAGTATGCTAATATCTACCTAACTACACTAAATTTTCTAGCCAACTTTTTGCCAAAGGCAACTATTTGAAACTTCTCTCTGTGGTTAAGGTGCCCTATAATACAGAAAGTTGGCTGTTCTTTAGGAACATCAAAATCTTGACACTCTTGTAACACTCTTCATTGTTTAATTCTACAATTAGTCCAAATATAATTAATTTAAAATTGACATAAAAAGCTATTTGTTACTTTCTTACCAGGTGCTGTAGAATATGCATACAAGAAGTCTGCCTCAACTGGTATTTTCTGACATGCCATGTCATCATCAATACCACTGTCTGTCTCAATGCCACAATCCAACTCTGTACCTCTGCAGGCCTGGATGTTGGGAAACAAACTTTTATTTAAAAAAAAACAACAACATGTATATACAACTTGTTATTTCTGAGAAATGTAAAGGCTGCATAAAAATCATGCTGAATCTTTTTAAGTCTAAAATTAAAATTTATTTCATAGTTCTTAAGTGGTCTTTTAAGTGAATTAAAAAGTAACAATAGTACAGTACCCTCATGAGACAAAAAAAAATCCTTCCACTTATCCATAATTGAGTAAATTAATCTGATTAATCTTCAATAAACAAGTTGACTTCTGCTCATTTATACATTACCTGAATAATGAAAAGTTTGGGTTTCCCAGTTAGACTTCTACAATTATCCCCTCTGAAGAAACTTGTTAATTTTTTCAGGTCAATAGGTCCATCTGTTCCAAAAATTATTCCTTCTTCACCATGGCTTAGAATCACACAAATAAAACTGCTCCTTTTGCTATGATCTTCTTTAGAAACTAAACAGACATTTACAAACAAGGAAAAAAAGTAACTTTATTCAAGAATCTCAGATATATTGTATAGTGATAAGATGAAGAAATCCAGGCTGGAACTAAGGGATAATCTAAACCAAATATAAGGCAGAATGAAATACCTCAAACCATTTTAGGGACTTGGCATGAATAATTTTTTTTCAATTCTTACTAATTAAAAGATGACGACTATGTACAGTATAATTCTACAATTCTCATACTTTGCTACATATGTAATTATTGCTAAACCATAATATAAGTTTAGACAATGAAGGTTATTCTTTAAATTATTTCTTACCATGGCGTAACAATTCCATAATTTCTTCACATGTAAGATCATTTTTATTCCTGACTTCGTATTTCAAGTTGCTGAATGTTTCCCTGAGGTTTGCTGCATCTACATCCGTACCAGACCGAGATGCCATTCCTTGGGAACAGAAACAATCACTTTAAACTGCAACAGACACAATCCACAAGAAATTCATCCTTTCAAATGCTAAGAAAATTCTAATTGTTTTGATCATGGTGACAAAGTCTCTTTAATTTCTTAGCATGTAAGAAACTTGATAAAATAAACTGTATGAGTGTTAAAGCCACAAGGATATCCTTCACAGCTGCTTAGATAGTGAAAAACAGAAACAACTAAAATGCTAAATGATGGGCATTTGGTTAAATAAGTTATGATTCATTCATATAATGGAATGCTGTGTTGACATTAAAATCTTATAGATAAAATTTTGTCATAGAAAAAATGGCCATTGTTTAAAAACAAACAAACAAAAAACCCAGAAAATGTGATCCTATTTTTGTTAAAATCACAAATAGAGAAACTCCATTTCCTTGATTCTAAGCCCTTCACTATTTTCATAATACTCTTTTCTAGGGGGAAAAAACCCTACCACATTAATACTGTCCATCAGCATTCTGCTATGAGTAGCCTCCTTTAACTCTTCCAATCACCATAAGATAGTTATTACTGCCTTATCTGTGCAGATGTGAGAAATGTAGCACAGAGGAGTGGAGATACTTGTCTGTTAAAGCTGTATCCAGGGCTCCTGTGCATTTTAGCACTATAAAGTACCTTCCGCATAAACATACATATTGATTGTATGATGTACCCAGATCTTGAAAATGCTGTGAGGGAAACACACCTTAGAACTGAGTAAATTTAATATGTATGAATATAAAATAGACGATGTCTATACCTCAAAAAATATTCCTGATTATCTCTGGGTAGCATGGGTACTTCTCATTTTTTCTGTCTTGACATGGGAAAAGCAGAGGACACCATGCTGACCAGGCGACTGACTTCTGTGCTAGTTTGTGAGCCACACAGAGGTGCCAGGAATTGTTGAAAGAACCTGACCTTCCAATTTCAAACCAGAAAAGGAGCTTAATCTAAGGCAAATGCCAGACAACTGGACTAAATATTTTTAGGGCAGAAGAGTGGAATGACTTTTTTTTTTTTTTTTTTTAAAGAATAGGTTCAACAGTGTAAAATTCTATGGGAAGTGATATCATAACTAGCAATATGAAGCAGAATATCTAGAAGTAAACTTTAAAAAACAATTCACAAAGCAAAAAGAAACAAAATGGCTTGCCCTTTACTGGTTGAAGGTGGCATATCTCAACTTACAGCCAAAAGTAATAAAAATGGCACTATTCAGGTTTAGAGACCCATTTTCAACTATTCTCTCCTCATTCCTTATAACTAATCTAACACCAAATTCTGCTTATCTTGCCAGTGTAATCCAGCTTTTTGCCTTCACTACCTGGAACTCCTCCTCATTCCTGGATTCCTTCAGTAGCCTTCTAAACTGGATCCAGTTTGTATAATTAAAAATTGATTCTAATACTATTAAAATACCAGTTCAAAGAATTATCGTAGCATCAATTTAAAAATTAAAAACACTGAAACAGCCAAAATGCTCACTCATATAGTAAATTATAAAAATTAAGCAAATGGTACATTTACAGAATGGAGTATGATATAATGATTAAAATAACAGATATAAAGGTTATCCAGCAACATGGAAAAATCCTTATAAGCTGAACAGGTAGGATATAATATTGATTGCATATTAAGAATAAAAGCAAGTTTAAAAAACTGACAAGGCAAAAAAATTAGGTAAAAATACATGAAATATATCAAAATGAGCCTTTTGGGATTGTGGGGCATTTTATTTTCTATATTTTCTAGAAAAACATTCTGAAACGTATAATTAGATTCAAATCTTATATAGTGTAAACAGTGAGGAGATTTGGCAATCAGGCCATGGTGAATTTAAATAGAGCAGTTTTGGGCTGGCTCGTTGCCCAGTGGATAGGGCGCCGGCATACCACATGGGAGGCCCCGGGTTCGGTTCCCGGGGACCTCTCCTAGCGGGCAGACCGCCTTGAGAATGGCAAGCCGCCATGGGCGGGCCAGAGCCGCCGTGGGCAGGGCAAAAAGCTGCCACGGACAGGGCAAAAGCCGCCACAGGCAGGGCAGGTAGCCCGTGAATGGAGCGCAGCCAGCCACCCACGAACTGAAAGCCGGCTGTGAATGGAAGCAGAAGCCGCCCACAAGCGGGGAAAGCCGCGCCTGAGCAGTGACCAGTCTCGGCGCGTAGCCGCGGGGGGGGGGGGGGGGGGGGGGGGGGGAGGGGAGATATGCAATAAAATAAATAAATCTTTTAAAATAAATAAATAAATAAAAATAAATAGAGCAGTTTTAATAGGGTGGGAAAGGTAGAACACAGAAAAACAGGTTCAAGAAGGAATGAAAAGTGAAGATGGCAAGATTAAACAACAGGTATTCAAAATTTAGGGAATAAAAGAAGGAGACAAAAATCAGATTAAGAGTTTAAGAAGAAGGAGAGTAAATGGAAAAGTTGCTTTAAGATGGGGGCAGTGGTCGTTGTCATCTTTATAAGGTAATAGGAAAAAGTCAATAAAGCAACTGAAGATATAAAGAAGTAAAGTGATACAGATTACAGATTAAGAGTGTGGTTTTGGAGTCAGACTGAGGTTTAAATCCCAGCTTTGCTACTAAATTATCTGTGTGATGCTGCAAGGTTTTTAGCCTTTCAGAAACTAATAGCAGCTATTTTTGAAAGTTGTTGCAAAAATTAAACGAGACAAAAACAGTGATGTGCCTTGCACAGATCCTGGAAAGTAAAAATACTACTTCTATTTGTTGAGAACCTTACATTAGCAAAAAAGAGGGATCAGAAGGATAAAGAAGCAAGATTATAGGGAAGTCAGGGCAGAAGAGGGCAGGCATTCAGACAGGAGGCTAGCTCTTGGAAGAGGGAGGGATTTTAAGAGTTCATGCTGTACTGTGTGACCTGTAGATCCTGCCCTGTCTTTACTTCATGGTTATTCTGTGAGTCTTCTGACTAATAACATATCTGTTAGGAAGTGGAGGTGGCTCAGGTGATCGAGTGCCTCTCTCCCACACGGGAGGCCCCGAGATTGGTTCCTGGTGCCTCCTAAAGAGAAGATGAGCAGACACAGAGAACACACAATGAATGGACTCAGAGAGAAGACAGCGAACATGAGGGGGGAGAAGAAATAAATAAATAAAATAAATCTTTAAGGAAAAAAAAAACCATGTCTGTTAACATATACGTTTAACAGCTCATATGGTACAAAAATTTGAAAAAGACTAAAAATTTTGTAAGATACATACCGGTGCTTTTATCAAAGTTTTTATTATTAATTATTATACATAAACCCATTTCAGGATAATCCATTTTGTAACTATAGTCCAAGGATATTCCAGAGTCCGTTGATTTGCTTCCAAGTAAGATCTTTCTGTTTGGAAAGTTCACAAAGGTAGGAATGATCAATGCTACTATTCACATTAATAAAACTCATTAGAATAGCTAACATTTCTTGAATATTATGTGTGACAGCATGTTAAAGGATTTTCATTTTTATTTCACAATAATCCATTTTACAGATCAGGAGGAAACGATACTCTGTAGGGTTAAGTAACATGCTAAAGGTTATGCAGATACTAAGTTTTGAGGCCAAGGTTGAAAGCATCTCTTGGGCTTCAGAATTCTGGCTTTTGACCTCTATAAGTTTGGATTTTCTTCTAAATTTTAGTATATCTTCAAACAGATTTTATATTTCATTAATTTCTTGTATCTTTGTGAAGTATTTTATCCTTTAAGGTACGAGTAAACCTTGAAAATTACTCTAAATTATGGGAATGAAAAAATGCAAATATGACTAAAAGCACAATATTTATCAAAATTCCTAACTGCTCCTTAAACTCTAAGCTGAACAAATTAATAACTTATTAATATTAATATATAGAAACAGTATTGTAAAATAATTCAAAATAGCTGTCTGGAGGTTACTTACCCAAAAATCTGCTGTCTAGACTAGGGGTCAGCAAATTTTCTAAAAGGATCAGATAGTATTTTAGGCTTTTAAGCTATCTGGTTTCAGTTGTAGCTACTTACCTCTACTGTGAAAACAGCTGTGAACAATATGTAAATAGGGAGTTCCAGTAAAACTTTATAAGAACTGACAAAAAGCCTGACCCCTGATCTAGACCAAGAATCAAGAAACAGAATGTGTAGTAATAGCCAAACACCAGTATCCTAAGTCCATATACTCATGTACTTAACCTAAGCATGTTTCATACTCTACAAAATTGTTGGACAAAGATTAAAAGTAGTAAATTTAAAAAGTCAAGGTTGGAAAAGAATGATGATATTTAACTAGAGGTGAGGATCTATTATGGGTGGGAAAACTAAAACCCTGTGAGTGACTTGATGACGGTCCTATAGATAATGGATCACAGAGCTGTCACTCCATCTCCTGACTCTCATTCCGCACGTCCTCTCAGGAGGCAGGCAGACAGCCAGACTGAGCGTTGATATACCCAATTAAGAACAGAGATCCAAATGCTTGGTGAGGGCCCGGCTAGATAGCTCAGTGGATAAAGAGCGTGCTGGGGTACCACATGGGAGGCCCTGGGTTCGGTTCCCGGGGACCTCTCCAAGCGGGCCGACGGCCTTGAGAAAGGCAAGCCACTGTGGGTGGGGCAAAAGCCGCCGTGGGCAAGGCAAAAAGCCGGCCACGGGTAGGGCGGAGCCCCCACGGGCATGGCAAAGTCACCCGTGAAAAGCGGAGCTGTTGCCTGCGAAGTGCGGAAGCCAGCAGCCCGCAAAAACATGGAGGACTGCTGCCCGCAAAACATGGAGCGGAGCCGCCTGTGAAAGCAGAATGGAGCCACCCACGAATGGAGATAGCTGCCGCCACGGAGGGCCGACTCGGTGCGCCGCTGCGGGGACGGGGGGAAATGAGAAGCTGAC
>PVKH010035029.1:0-11783 GCA_004027955.1 Chaetophractus vellerosus | reverse complement strand
ACCTGAGAAATTCTCTCTGAATGTTGAAATCACTTCCCCTTTTAAGGCAGTCAACTGATTGTATAACAGCATCATCCATTGCTGATGCAATCTCCCTGATTGATGCAGATGTAATCAGCCATCCATGCAGTAAACTCACTGGTGATCAAAGTCCATAAATGGTCTTGTATTACAATTAGCTCAGTGCTTACTGGACCTGACACCTGGACACAATTACCTGGCCAAGTTGGCACATTAGCCTAACCATCACAGTCGGGGTCCCTTCTGATATTCAAGAGGGGCCCAGCTGTCTAAAATCACCACAAAGAAATCCCTCTCCACTTTCCCAGACACCTCTTCCTCACAGGGAATCTGCTATGAAGACTTTCAACTGTCCATTTTTCAAAAAATATTTATTTTATTTATTTTTTTATCCCCCCTTGCTGTTTGTGCTCACTGTGCGTTTTTCTGTTTCTGCATCATCTTGCTGCACCAGCTCACTGTGCAGTGCGGGCCATCAGCTCACTGCGCCGCACGGGCTGTCAGCTCACCATGCCGTGTGGGCTAGTTTGGTTTCACCAGGAGCCCCTGGGAATCAAACCCGGGACCTCCCATATGGTAAATGGGAGCCCGACTGCTTGAGCCACATCCATTTCCCGCTCCTTCATTTTTGAAGGATAGATTTGCTGGATACAGAATTCTTGGCTGGCAGTTTTTCTCTATCAATACCCTAAATACATCATACCACGTTTTTTTCTCCTCCATGGTTTCTGATGAGAGGTTGGCACTTAATTTTATCGAGTTTCCCTTGTATGTGATGCTTTGCTTTTCTCTTGCTGCTTTTAAAATCTTCTCTTTATCCCTGATATTTGTCATTCTGAATAGTAGGTGTGTTGGAGTAGGTCTGTTAATATTTATTCTGTTTGAGGTTCATTTTCCTTCTTGGATATTGATATTTATGTCTTTTGTAAGGGTAGGGAATTTTTCAGTCATTATTCCCTCAAATATTTCTCCTGCCCCTCTTCCACTTTCTTCTCCTTTAGGGACGTTGATAATGCACATGTTTTTGTGTTTCACGTTGTCACTCAATTCCTTGAGACTGTTCCATTTTTTTCCATTCTTTTGTCTGTCTGTTCTCTTGTCTTTTCCAGTTCAGATGTTTTATCTTCAAAATCACTAATTCTATTTTCTGCTCTTATGTACCTCTAGTGTATTTTTAATCTCATCCATCTTGTCTTTCATTCCCATAAGGTCTGTTACTTTTCTTTGCAGACTTTCAAGTTGTTCTTTATGCTCACCCAGTATTTTCTTAATATCCTTTATCTCTTTTGTCATATTTTCTTTAAATTCTTTGAAGTGATCTAGGAGAGTTGTGTGATTATCACTGACTAATTGTCTTACATCCTGAATCTCTTCACGATATTTGGTTTGTTCCTTTGGCTGGACCATGTCTTCCTGTTTCTTAGTATGGTTTGTAATTTTTTCTATCTAGGCATCTGTTATGTTGGTGAATTTACCCTGATGGCTAATTTCTCTCTCTTGCCTATTGTTATTCTTTCAGAGCTCTTTGATATTTACTTCAGTTATCCTAAATCTTTTAAATTGCCCATCACATATTACCAAAATCATGTGAAAGACTTACTAGTCTGTTCATGTAATTCCTAGACCAGCCAGCAAATGGCACTCATTGCTGCACCTTTCCAAGGAGGTGTTTCTCTCTAGGTTTTCCGTTGTTTTCCTCTGGCCAGACCCAAGACTCAAAATTAGTTCCACTGGCTGATTTCAGTGAAGAAAAGCCCCCTGATTACCTTTCTCTTTTCACTTGTAACAGCTGGCAGGGATGAAGATGTTGGCTCCTCTTTCAATCAGCTGAAATAATCCAAGCTTTTTATCCCTGTTGAATATCTCAGGGGTGGGGGAGGGGGCCCTTCCCACAGCCAGGAGATTTATTAATTCATAGTTTGTTGTTTTGGTTTCTTTGTCTCTCTGTCCCTCACCCTTCTGGAGTTGTGAAGCACTGTTCTGGTCTGCTGACCCCCAAGGCAGGTGCCTTGACAGCCATTGTCTGTTTCTCCATTGTTTTTGTGGGAGCTGAGCTTTAATTGCCTAATCTAATGCCATGTTCCCACAATTCCTCTCTATTTTTAATAACCTTTATTAAAAAGAATTTTGATGGTAATTCTCTCCTTCTTCATGTTTTCACCAGTTGCAAATTCTTAGATTATATATCACAAGACTTATGTAAAATGAAAGGAATTAAATGTTGAACAATGGGAAATGTATATTCAGATAGATGATATACAAATACAGATATATATATTCTCCCACATATTTATGCAACTTACCCTTGTGTTTCATCTCAGAACACATTAATGCCGTTTTCTTTCTTTTGAAGAATTATTAAGAATATATAGAAGTAATGATTGTAGTGTTTAAACATTTTATTATAGTAACATATAAAATTCAAAATATCCTATTTTAATCACTTTCAACTGTACAATTTAGTGGTGTTAATCTCATTCAAAATATTGTGCTATGGTCACCAACATCCATTATCCCAATTTTTCATCCCCATGAACTGAAACTCTGGCCCCATTAAATAATAATACCCCTTGACCTTTACCCTAAGCCATAGTAAACTGTAATTTATATCACTATGAATTTGCATATTCTAGGTATTTCATATATGCAAGATCATACAATATGGTCTTGTGGCTGGGTTATTTAACTCAGCATGATATCTTCAAGGTCCATTCATATTGTAACGTGTTTAAGAACTTCATTTCTTTTTATGGCTGACTATTATTCCATTATGTATATACTACTGAATTTTGTTTATCCATTTGTCTGTTGCTGCACACTTGGGTTGCTTGCAAGTTTTTGGCAATTATTAATAATTCTGCTATGAAGTTGGAGCCCTACCTCATGCTGTATACAAAAGTTTAACTCTAAGTGGAACAGGTGCCTAAACATATCAACTAAAGTCTTAAAACTCTTAGAAGAAAACATAGGGGAGAACCTTCACAGCTTTGGAGTTGGTAGTGTTTTCTTAGGCATGACACCAAAAGCATGACCAACAAAAGAAAAAATAGATAAAATGGACTTCACCACAGTTTAAACTTTTGTAAATAATGGACCTTTTCAAGGAAGTGAATAAACAACCTGCAGAATGGAAGGAAATAATTGTAGACCATATATCTGATAAGGGTTTAACAACCAGAATATATGAAGAACTGCTAATACTCAACAACAGAAAGACAAATAACCCAGTTAAAAGATGGGCAAATGATCTTAAAGGATATTTCTCCAAAGAAAATATTCAAATGGCCATTAAGCAGGTGAAAAGATGCTCAACATCATTGGTCATCAGGGAAATGAAAATCAAAACTATAATAGATACCACTCCAAGCCCACAAGGATAGATTTATTAAACAGAAAAAGAAACAGAAAATAACAAATGTTAGAAAGGATATGGAGAAATTGGAATCTTTATACACTGTTGGTAGAATTAGAAAATGGTGCAAAACCGTGGATATCAGTTTAGCTCTTTCTCAGATAGTGGAACCTGGAATTACCATATGACCCAGCAATCCTGCTTCTTGGTATATATTCCAAAGAATCAAAATCAGGGAATCAAACAGATATAAATATTTTATTTGAAGACTATGAAAGGCTTCAAAGAATGAGTAGATTTATCTTGGAGTTAGCTTAATTATACCCTGTTTGGTACCACATCATATTAATTCATTCATATGTGCATCACTTAAAGATGTAGATTTAAAAACACACTTAAAATATATTAAAATATTCATATTAGGGATACCAACTGTCATTGACTTTGAAGGCAAAACCTGAAGGAATGGGAGTGGAAAAATTTACTGTGTATTGACATATAGCTCCAGAAGGAACTATAATGTGTTCAATAGGAGAGAAGAAAAATCAGGCTCATTTCTTTCAAATGTTATAATATTTATGCCCTGTTAACTTCAGACAATTGAATAGTTTACAAAAAATAAGTGCAAGATAGAGTAATTAAATCCTTCTTTGCATTTATTTTGTTGTTCATAGAAAGTTATATCTTCTTAAATAGAGTACAAGATGCTTTGGGACTTTATTTATATGTACAAAGGTCCTTTAGTATTTTTGACAAGTCAATTATCAAAAGGATTTAAAAATATATTTATAATAGACATCATGTGTATTGAGTGAAACGTCACCCAAACTAATGCTCTTTTAATGATGCTTGGGAGTGCATTGTTGTTCTTTGTGTAAATCTGACATCCAAAAAAGGGAGTAATACATCTGTTTATGCCTGTAATAAAGGTGATTACTGGGAACTGTTTGCTGAATATCTCCACAACAAGATGTACATCATTTTTATTGATGATATGGGAGATGCCATTTATGAAGTTTAGGTACATCATTTTCTTACTGGGAAAATATAAACCTGCTTGAATCATAGGGAAAAAAGACTTTTATAAGAGTCGTAAATAGAATCAGTAGTAAAGCATGAAATGATCCCAAAAATCTTTTCAAAAAGTGAAAACAATTTTTGGCTTCAGCTCTCCAAATATAAAAATTTAGATCTTCTCAATGCATAGAGTAACTCTATTAACCTTTCTTAAAACTCCAGCATGCCATTTAGTTATCAATGTATCTGAACTAAAATAAAATATGTCTACCAGAAACTTACTTGCTCTGTGCTCCAGGCTAGTTAGTTTTTTTTTAAAATATGGATATGTAGTGAAAAATTGGTAATTAAATTAAGGTACATTTATTGATGATGATATTTTAATTTTAAAAATAAAACATTGAGCATACTAAAATTATCATTTCAAAGAAAACGTCAACATTTCACAAGCTTGTCATATGTAAAATTATTCAATAAATTTAATTTACATAATTAAATTAAGCCTTGCTTTTTTGATGTTCATATCTTTATATGATCATTATTCCCACAGTATTCTGTAATTTGACTTCTATAAAATAAATTAGACACTGAGTTCCTAGTTTTGAAACACTTCCATTAATATACGTTAGCATGTGTTGTGCATATTTGCCAACTCTGCAAGTTATGCAATTAAAACATAAATAACCCATCAATTAAAATTCCTAATGCAATTGATTTATTTAAGGACAGTGAACATGTATTGAACTAAGAGTATGTCATATGGTCTTTTAAATTTTTGAGTTTCTGAAACATATGTGGTAATAAGAATATTAGCTATAAATCATCAATTTTACTTTGAAAAATACTATGTTTTAGGACTAAATTGCAATAAAGTGTTTAAAATTTCAGTTAATGGATTAAAGATGATGATAACTGTCATATACATGTAACATTATCAAATGAGTGTGTTGAGAGAAAATGCTGGTTTTTCCCAACATGTATCAATAGCTCTATTTAAAAAATTCCAAAAGACTATTAATGAGTGGGTTCTCTTTGTCCCTGTTTCTATCAGTTTCTCCCTGTCTCTGCATGCCTTTCTTTCTCTCTTTAGGCATTCATACGCATTGCCACATATGAGCACATATGCTTACTATGCACTCACACACACAACTGTACACAGAGCCAAAAGTTGAGGATGACTTTTATACAATTGGTGCTCAAGCAACTGGCAATCTACAGGAAGAAAAATAAAAAGAATGTTGACCTAAACCTCACCACTTATATACAAATGAACTCAAAATGGATCATTGACTCAAATATGGAATGTAAAACAATGAAAGTTTTAGAAAATATATGTAAAAGAAGATCCATTGATCTAGGACTAAGCAAAGAGTTGTTCAACTTGACACCTAAAGCACAACTGATGAAAGGAAAATTTGATAAATTGGACACGGTCAAAATTAAAGACATTTAATCTGTAAAAGATGTTATTAAGAGGTTGAAAAGACAAACCATGAAGTGGAAGAAATATTTTCAAACAATATATCCACCAAAGAACTAATATCTAGAATGCATAAAGGACATAGAAACCCCAAGAGTAAAAAAATAAATAATCCAAATAGGAAAATGGGCAAAACACATAGGCAGACCTTTCACTGATCAAGATATACAGAGTGCACATAAGCACAGGAAAATGTGTTCAATATCATTAGCCTTTATAGAAATCCAAATTAGAAAACACAATGCAATGTCACTACATATTTATTAGGATTGCTAAAATAAAAAATAGAGATACTGAGGAATTGTGGGAAGATGGCATCGGACCAGCAGGCAGAGCTCAATGATCTCACAAAAACAACGGAGAAAGAGCTAAAAGCTGTCCAAGGGAACTGCAGTGGGGGTCAGCAGACCAGGACAGTGCTACAAAACTCCCAGAAGGGTGAAAGACAGAAAGTTGAAGAAGTTGAAACAGCAAACGTGAGTTACCAAGCTTCTTGGTCAGCCAGAAAGGGTCCCCAACCCCCACTTCCACAATATTAAGCTGGAATAAAACCCCTGGCTCACTGCAGTCCATTGAGAGGAGAACAGATATCTTCTTCCTGTCAGCTGTTTCAAGGGAAAAGGGAGGGGTAGTCACAGGACTTTTTTCTTCAGTTATTTTGACCAGTAGAACCTGCTTTGAATCTCTGCTCTAGAAGTTCAATACAAGAATACAGGAAAGCCTAGACTGAAACACCTCCATGGGAAGGTGTACTGATAAGCATCATCTGATGGTCAGTCTGGAAACTGCATGGACAAAAACTATTCTCAGTTCTCTCTGTATCCTAATCCCTGGGAGAAAATCTGTGCTCCACTAGTGAGTATCTGGCCCAATTTTGATAACTTAAGTTGGACAATTTTAAAGACAGAATAAGTTGAACCAAATATCAAAGAAGAGCTGTGGGAAAATAAAGAAAAACAATAGGAAAGAGAGAAATTGGCCATCAGAATAAATTCACCAACATAATCAGATGCCTTCACATCAGTGAAAAATTACAAGCCATACTAGGAAACAGGAAGAGATGGCCCAGCCAAAAGAACAAACCAAATATCCTGAAGAGATACAGGATTTAGACAATTAATCAGTTATAATCACACAAGTCTCCTAAATCACTTCAAAGAATTTAAAGAAAATATGACTAAAGAAATAAAGGCTATTAAGAAGAAAATGGGTGAGCATAAAAAACAATTTGAAAGTCTGCATTGAAAAGTAACAGACCTTGTGGGAGTGAAAGTCACAGTGAAGGAGATTAAAAATACATTAAGGCATGTAAGAGCTGATTTGAATTGCTTGAAGACAGAATTAGTGATTTCAAAGACAGAACAACTGAAATGGAAAAGACAGGAGAACAGAAAGAAAAGGGAATGGAAAAAAAATGGAGCAGTGTCAGGACATCACTTGCGATTAGGCAAATCCAAATCAAAACAATTTGATAATATTTCATACATATTAGCCTGGCCATTATTAAAAAGTCAGAAAACTGTAAATGTTGGAGAGGATGTGGAGAGAGAGAGGAACTCTTATTCACTGTTGGTGGGAATGCAGAATGGTACAGCCACTGTGGAAGACTGTTTGGCATTTCCTAAGGAAGTTGAATACAGACTTGCCATGGGTCCTGGCAATACCATTACAAGGTATATACCCAGAAGAACTGAGAGCAGATACCTGAACAGACATTCACACCCTAATGTTCATAGTGACATTATTCATGATTGTCAAAACTTGGAAAGAACCCATGTGTGCATTAACTGATGAATGGATAAACAAATTGTGGTATATATACATGATGGAATATTATGCAGCAGTAAGAAGAAATGAAATCATGAAGCCTACAACAAGGATGAAAGGGGAGGACATTTATTATGAGTAAAGCAAGCCAGACACAAAGTGACAAATGCTGTAGGTTTGTATTATTATTAACTAAATATGTTGTGTAAACTCATGGAGTTAATAATTAGAATATAAGTCACCAGAAATTAGAAGGAGGGTAGAGAATGGAAAGCTGAGGGTTAATTGTACAGAATTGGTAAAAAGGTTGTTTGTTAATCTTGGTAAACGAATAGAAATGGTGAAAGCATATCGTGGTGTTTGTAACTAGAAGTGCTAGTACATCGGTATGACGGTGGTTGAAAGGGAAAGTCTAAGGTCATGTGTGTTACTAGAAGGAAAGCAAAAAGCTATAACATAGAACTGTATAAGATAGTGAAACCTCATGTAAAATACAATTATGTGTGATAATGCATAAAGACTGTTTTTTACAAAATATAAATACAAATATACTAGAGAGAAGGAAAAAGAATAACAGCTATGTAGGGCAGGTGAGGCATAAAGAGATTGAGAGGTGATGAGCTTTCTTTGTTTTTATTATTATGATTATTATTAAAATATGTAATTACCCTAATAATGAAGTGATGAATGTACAAATATGTGATTACACAGAATATCATTGATTGTACTCTTTGGAAGGATTTATGCATTATGTACCAATAAAATTGGTTTGTTAAAAAAATAGTGATAGCACCAAATTCTGGCAAGATGCAGAGATACTGTATTACTCACACGTTGTTGATATGAATGTAAAATGTTAGTCTCTCTGGAATAGAGTAAGACTTCTACTTAAAAAACTAAACCTGCAACTACCTAGTGATTGAACTCCTGGGCATTTATCCCAGAAAAGATGAAAACATATTCACACAAAACCCTGAACAAAAATATTCATAGCAACTTTATTTGTAATCCCCAAAACTGCAATCAGTCTAAATCTCCTTCAAGAGGTGAATGGTTAAACAAATTGTTATGTCCCTACAAAGGAATAAATCTCACTAATCAAAAATATTGAACAACTGATCTACACAGCTTGGATGTATCTCCAGGAAATTATCCATAAAAGCAACCAACCCCAAAAGGTTAAATACTGCATGATTTTTTAATGTACCATTTTGAATGATGAAATTTTAGAAATGGAGAACAGACTAGTGGTTCCCAAAGGTTAGGGATGGGTGAGGTGGCGACTGGACTAGAAGATAGATGTTGTTATACATGGTCAAAGAGAAGGACCTTTGTTGTACTGGAACTGCCAGTTTCTTTGTGGTGGTGGATCCATGAATATGCAAAAGTGAAAAATTGTATAGAACTTAATACACCCATGTGCATGTGAGCAAATGAGTAAAACTGGAGAAATCGGTATGAATTCATTGGATTATATTATTATTAATGTATTGATTGCAATATTATGATATAATTTTTCAAAGTGTTGCCATTGGGTGAAACTGGGAAAAATGTACATGATGTATCTTTGCTTGATTTCTTACAACTATATTTGAATCTACAATTATCTTAATACAAAAAAATTTGAGGAATGACATTCCAGCAACATTTTTAAGGAATCAGCATATAACAAAATTTGAGTTTTTCTCAATTGTTTTACTTTTGGAGAGTATCGTTTAAATACAATGTTCATAGCTTCATTTAGGTAGATATTAAATATGGTTTCATAAATCCAAGGTCCTGAAAAATTTTATTATTCTTTGATATATACATTTGAAACAAAAGAGAAAGCAAACATACTTGGAAAGAAAAAAACTTCGTAGACTGAGACTTGCTTTCTGCTATCTGGCATTGGTACAAATATGAATGGTGTTTTTGAAGTGGTTCAAGAAGACTGTCAGTTAGAGCTACTATCCGGAGCACCACAGGATTAATTCTCAGAGATTAATTTTTCCAAAGAAACACTCCGGGAGCAAATTTCTATAGCAAACCCTAGTATTGCCATCCAATTGACCAAGATTACCTTTCCAGTTTTATCTAAAAATCCATTTCATCTATGATGTATCATATTGATGTAAAATGGAGGTATGATGATGGAAATATGCATTTGATTTTATTATAAAAGTATGGGTAAAACCATCTCCTCTAATATCTTCCCTGATATCTTGTGATTTTTAAAAAGTTTGCTTTGTTAGGTTATCTGCTCTTGAGACAAAAATTTTCTTATAGTAATATGAGTGCTAGAGTACTGGAAATCTGAACAAGTCCAGAATAAAACAGTTTTACTGTTGGGCACTATTCTGTGATTTAAGGCTAAAACTGGAATTCATTCTGGAATCTCAAAAGTGAATGATACTCTAAAGTCCCTTATAATTCTGCTTTCACTTTTTGAGTTGTTCTTCACTTAAACTCACTAATGCTGACTCTTTGCAATAATTAATCTCAGCTACGGAAAGCAATGAACCAAATTTTCCCAGAGCCTAAAGTTCTCTACAAGCAGGATTAACTCTTTCAATCTGAAAATTAAATTTCGGATTGTGTAATTAAGACACTTAACCAAGGAAATGTTTCCTGAATGCAGCTTATAAGTTTAGATGTTGTTTCTTAGTTCACTATTTCAAAGGACATGCAAATTAAATTGTCCGGAAGATATGCCTAATTCACATATTGAGTAAATTTTTGGTTGCTCTCTAAATATCGAGCCCTATACACACCAATTTAAAATTCTTGTACATAGATTATATTTGTGATAGCAAACATGAAATTATTTCCATTTAGTAAATATTTAATTTGGGAATATAACCAAAAATTCAGTACAACTAAACATTATAACAATAGGTATCTTTACTACCATTTTTGCCAAATATGTGTGATTATATTACTTATGTTATTACATACTTTTCATTTAAGAAAAAAATCACATAATTTCATATTTTATCTGATGAAACTACATAAAACCAGTTATTATGTGACCTCCTATAACAATGAAAAATGACGTGATTAATATTCTGTATTTTAAGATTATAACACTGTTGTAAAATTTGTATGGAAATATCCATTTTTAATTAAATTGTAATCAAGATTCACAAAGGAACTCATAAATAATTCTTAGTAGCAAAGGTGCTACTGACACATTTGTGAACAGGTGTTCCATTTGATTACACACATTAGTTAGGTCAAAAATATTCCATGCGTCTTTAACAGTCTTGCGATTTCACAATGTGCTCCGTGCTGAAAAACTAATTCTGACTTCAGAGCCTCTGGCCCAGATGACTCTGCATACCAAGTAGAACAGTCTCCTGCCTTACAGGTTGTTTTCAGAGGTTTTTAAATATTGATTGTTTGGTTTTCCTGGTTTAGTCCAGTATCTATCTAGGATGTTACTTGTCTTCCACAGGCTATAGCTGGTGGTTCATACTTCCAACCTTTACACTCTGTGTTATTAATCTAAAATTTAAAATTTCAACTAAATGTGATTGCTATATTTAAAAACAGCAATGTATAAAGCAAATGAAGGTATTTATTGTATAGAATGAATGTGATTATTAAATAAGCATGTTGTAATGTATTTAGTGCTTTTTTATTAACACACCAGATCATTAGGTGTGATAAAATCCAGACTTCTAAATGCGATAAAATTTTGGTTTGCTAGTCTTTTCTAACTAGTGAAAAACCTCTGTTTTCTATAAGTAGTTGATTTTATTTTAACTGTCTTCCTTCTACTTTCTATAATAATTTAAAGTGAATTTTTAATGGACACTTGTCTTGGGGAAATATTGTCATCTGATAGAAGAGAGGGAAATTAGCATTTGTTGAAAACCTACTATGTGCTAGACATTTTGATGTGCCATTTTATCATTAACGTAGCTCTGAGAGACAGATATTCCTATTACGTTTTACACATGAAGAAGCAGAAGCTCAAAAATGTTGAGTAACTTAATCTGAGTCATACAGTCAGTAATTTTAAAAAAATGAGAATTTGAGTTCCTCTTTGCCTGATCTTAGAGATCAGTAAGTTTCCATAGTATTCTCTTGAGGATAGTATATAGTATTCTTATATTCCCAGTTATCCCAATCAACCTCCTAGGATAGGCAGGCACTGAGTTG
>PVKH010035028.1:0-11586 GCA_004027955.1 Chaetophractus vellerosus | reverse complement strand
CACAAAATCAGGACAGCGAGAATATTTGCATCTATGGATTCTTATGGTTTACAAATCACTGCCCTGTAATAATGTGGCCTCATTTAATGTTAGCAAGAAACATGTTGTATTCAATGATGATACCTTTTTTTTAGAGGAGGCAGCTGAGGTTAAGTGTGTGATTAGCTAAGGTCTCACAGCTGGGCATAAGAATGCAGAGTTAATCAGAACTCCTAAACCAGGCGTTCTTAACCTTTTTTGTTCCACAGACCCCTTTGCCAGTCAGGTGAAAACCATGGACCCCTTTCTAAGTCCACACTATACTGTGTATTATTCAATGAATATATCATACCCACACCAACACGTCCCCACAAGAATAATGGTTTTTTTTGCATTTAAATTCAAGCTCATTGACCCCTTGCTAAAAGCCCCTGTGAACTAAACCCATGTTTCCTGAACTATTGTCATTCACCTACACTTTCAGGATGACTTGCCTTTTAATCACGGCCCTGTATAGTTTATCTAACATTTTTCTGTAAATCACTTTCCCCTTTTTACTGCCTTTCTCTAAACAATAACATTGGTAAATTCACAGGTTTGATATGCTAGTTATATTTTTTTCTAGTGAACAAGACAATATATCTTCTTTACTCTTTAAATCACCCTTGAGAATTTTCATCTCCTCTCATCTCTGTGCAGTTGCTATTATTGTTATCCTTTCTGGTATTTACCTGGCTTCTTCCTCCTCATCCTTAACACATCAGCTATGCCACCCACTACTCCACCCCAAAATCAAAGCATTTAATACCAACAAACCAACTCCAAGCATTTGCAAATCAAAACAACCCATGGATTTAAAAGCTTACTCACATGTGTGTCAACAGATAAACAGAAGTCAAAGTTATAACATATCTTTTAAAAACTAGGCACAATCACTAGTAGCTCCCAGCCCCATAATTTGTATATTAATCATTTAACCAAACAAGTCATTCACTTAGTGATTCTAACAGCAGTGAAGTAGACATACCTAAAATATTGGCCCCTTCTTTAATGAAGTTCCAACCTAGTGGTTACTCCACTAAGGGCAAGTGCCATTAAAAGGAATAAAACAGAGAAAGCAGACAGAGAGAAGTCAATATATACCAACCCTATGTCAATATATTTGAATCAACCAAAGTCAAACTTCAGGCCCAAAGGCACTTATGTATCAATTAACAATTAGAATTCCAGATCCCTAGCCCTTTAGCGCATTCATACCATCATGTATAGATCCAATTTTGGGAGATTTGAAATGATTTATAGTCAATGCATGGTCTATGAGTCCATGGACTCCAGGTTATAGAAAACAGAAAAACTGCTTGAGAGGTAATAGTTCAGCCTTAAGATGATGAATAAAAGTGGTGACTGTGATAATAAAGATGTTAGACATGAGAGGCATTTAGAAACTAGCATTGTTAAGAATATATATGGGGAATAAAAGAGAAACAGAGAAATGATGCAAGAAGCTCACAGTTTTTGATTGATGACTTCCAAGGATCCGGGGAAAGCCAGGGCTTGAGCAGATAAAAGTGAGAACCCCATTTAGATGCACACCTGAAAGTAGACCAAGGCAGACACAGCACCATAACAACCAGGTAAGCATAGTGTTATCAGGAGTGTGGAAACAGATGTCAGAGTATAGCCCTGCTGGCTTTAATATGGTACCCTGGCCCCTGTAAATGCTACATGATGCTTTTGATACAGGAACTGTATCCAAAGGCCATTACTGGTGGAGATTTCCAAAATTTATCATGATTTTTCAAGCATGGGTAGGAAATATGTTTAAGAGATCTAGGAGCTCCTCCAATTTCTTTGAGATGACATCTCATAAGTTGTTCAAAGGCGAATGTCTTTGTGTGAAGTACTGGGTAGGATTTCAGGAGTATTGTATAAGAGCAAGCAGACTGTGGGCTGTAGCTCTCAGCACATGGGGAGGACCCGACTACTCTATAGCCATCCTAACTGATTTTAGAGAAGGATCAACTTCAAGGTGGTTTCTGAGGTCAGCTACTAGGGAAGAGGAGTAAAGGAAACCAAAACCATAATTATAGGTGGAATATACACAGTGTCTGGCTAGGCCATGGGCCACAATATAAAGCTTTCCACACCACTGAGCTTTTCTGTGGTATTGAGTTTTTAGAGAAGGGTACTTTTGTTATACACATGTGGTAGGAATTATATAGGTTAAAGTCTAGAGAATCATGTGCTTGTCAGGTAATGCCTTAAAAATAACTTTTTGAGTCAACATCTACAAAGCTTACTTTCTTATCTCTCCCCTCTATATTCCTCTCTTTCTATGTCAGTTTGTATCTTTGGCTTAATATTATATTTTCTTAGACCCCTGTCCATTCTTCACTAATGCCAAAATGCTATGATTCTCCAAACCCAGTCTCTCTGTCAAGAGGGAAAAGTAATAATCTCCTTTATTTCATGAATGTTTAATATACTTCAGAATTGGATTCAGAATTTAAAAAAAGGGATGCTACCTTTTCAAGTATGTCACAGAATAAGTGAAGGACTGGAGTCTTTGGGCTGTCCATGTGCCAGCTGGACCTGGAGCCTCAGTGGAGTTGCAACACCTACTCTTCAGTTCATTTGACTCACTCAGGACAACTAACAAGGAGGTGAGGATGGACAACCACCATCCAAGGAAATGAAAGAGCCTACAACTGCAAGCAAGAGAGTCCCATCCATTGGCTGTATGGGATCAAAGCCCCCCCTCAATTAAAGGTGGAGTGGACATCACATCCCAGAATCCTCTGGATTGGGGAATGAAGTATGGACTAGAGTAGACTTACTGGTATTCTACTATAGACATATTGTGATTCTAGCAGTGGAAGAAATTACAACATTGATGTGGAGGCAGTGGCCACTGGAGGCTCTGGGGGCAGGGAGAGGGAAAATCAGTTGTAATATGGGGCTTTTTCAGGACTTGGGAATCGTCCTGAATGTCATTGCAATGACAGATATAGGCCATTTTATATAGTCCCATAATATGCAGAACTGTGTGGGAGAGAGTGTAGACCCCAATGTGAACTATGGTCCATGCTCAGTGGCAATGCCCCAGGATGAATTTTATCAATTGCAATGAATGTGCCACACTAATGAAGGATGTTGTTTATGTGGGAGGGTGTGGGAGGTGTGGGGAGTGGGGCATATGGGAATCCCTATATTTTTTTGTGTAACATTTATATAATCTAAGTATCTTTTAAAAATTAAATATATATATATATATATATATATATATATATATGAGATGAGATATTCTTCTCCTGGGATAGGCTATAGACAAACATTAGGAAATTATGAGAGATCAAAGCTTTATGTGGAAAGCTTCAATAAAAAGACCACCAATCATCAATCATAAAGAAGTTACTTTTTTTTGGCCAACACTCCCAATAAAGACTTTATTTAATGCACTTAGAAGGACCATGGAACAATGTAAAGGAAGGTTTATAGTTTTTGAGCAGGAGTTGGCAGACTTTTTCTGCAAAGTGCCAGATTGTGACATAATTTTAAGCTTTCTGGGCCCTTTGGTCTTTGTCACAAAGACTCAACTCTGCTATTGTAGTTCACAAGTAGTCATAGACAATAGGTAAAGGAATGAGTATGGCTATGTTCCAAGCAAACTTTATTCATAACCATTGAAATGTGAATTTCATCTAGTTTTAATGTACTACAAAATATTCTTCTTCTTTTGAACTTATTTACAATCATTTAAATATGTGAAAAATTCTTATTCACAGACAATACAAAAACATGTGGTGGACTGGATTTGGCTCGTGGGCCATAGTTTGCCACTCTTCTTTTAGGGCTTAACATTCCCCACTCTGTCCTTTTGTCATGGAAACCTGATCTGGACACCATGGCACTCTGTTACTTTAAACTTTGCTCTAACATGTCAAATACAAAAAGCCATCTTGAAGAGTTTGAGGATTTTCTTTTGCTTCAAGTGAAAGTTATTTTCTGGATGGATCATAACTCTTGCGGAATTTCTTCATGTAGTATTCCATGAGACTCTTGCAAGAATATCACAGTGGCATGCTCCAGCATTGTCAAGATTCCCATGTAGTACTTAAGGATCTAACTAGACAGACATATTATACCCTGCAGTTCACAAGTAAATGCTCTTTTCCTTTTTCTTGGAATTCTATATTTGGGAAACATAGAATTTATTCCTGACCATCATAAATAGACAAATACCAATGCTCTATAAAAATAAATCATTTTGCATTCTAAACAAATAGCAAAGCTTAAAAGATAAAGACATGGCCAAGAGGCATCCTTAGGTACTTAAAAGAGTACAATATAGGAGGAAGGGTTTCAGTACGGAATGCAGCCATGGGTAGCTTTGGATGAGACAGAAGAAAAACCCTTTAATATTGAATTAAATAGATGTATGCTCAGGGAATAATAACCTAACCCAAAAATATCAAGAATAAGAATCATCAAATTTTCAAGAAGAGATATTTTAATTCCTTAAAATCTTCCAGCACCTGAGCTCTAGAAAATACTGTTTTATATTTGATATGCCTTAATTCTGGCTAAACCTAATTTAAGTTAGAAAAGTCATGCCTGAAAGTGTATAGAAGCTAGACTTTTCTACATCAAGTAGTCCAGATTAAAAAAATGCTAGCTGCTTAAATGGAAAAAGGTCACACAGATCAACTTTTCTTTCCTACGCACATGGATTAAATACAATACTAGAAGGAAAGCAGGATGTTTGTCATTAGCTGGAATAGAGTCACCCTATAAGGAAAATGGTTGGAACTTGAGTGACTCCTAAACAGGCTTTTTAATTCTGTTTGCTGTGAAAACAAAGCTTTTAATGTCTTTTAATTAAGTTCATTTTCTACTCTTTTATAGACTCAATCCATATTAATTGACCAAAGAAGAAATATAGCTCTGAGTCAAAATCAGCACTGACTATTCCATACTTAAAGCTAAATTCTCCACTTAACAAGTAACAATATAGTAAAAGTAACTCCTGACTAACCTCATGGGCATGTTGTACTCAGACCAGTTCACCAGCCAGCACAGTGGTTAAAGAGGAAAGGTGTTCTGTCGTCCAATAAAATAAAAACACAGAACAGAGCTTTCCTTGTTGAGTTTTTACTGGGATCAGAGAACTCCAAAAATGTAGCTCATAAATATAACACTTTCTAATAATGCCAGGGAATATGGAAAACACACCTATGGAGTGATTTCAAGGTCTGGAAAAAGGCCCTTTTGCCTATAAATTTCCAATGTAATTTATAGCCCCTTCTTCAATACCATCATCAGTGACATTCTAGTCCTATACCAGGTGTTTTAGTTTCCTAGGCTGCTTAAGCAAATACCATGAAATGGGTTAGCTTAAACAATAGAAATTTATTCACTCAAGGTTTGAGGCTGGGAAAAAGTCCAAATCAAGGTGTTGCCAAGGCAATGCTTGCTCCCTGAAGACTGTGGTGTTCTTGTCGCATGCTAGGGTACTTAGCGACATCTCCTGGTCTCTCCCTTCTCTTTGAGGTTCCATAGATTTAAACTTCTGGCTGATTCCTCTGTGGCTTTCTTTCTTTTTATCTGAATTCCATTCTTGATAAAGGACTCCAGTAATAGGATTTAAGACCCATCCTGATTGAATTGTGCCACACCTTAACTGAAGTAGCTTCATCAAGAGGTCCTACTTAAAATGGGTTTACACTCACAGGAATGGATTAAGTTTAAGAATATGTTTTTCTGGGGTACATACCGCTCTCAAACCACAGGTATATTAAGTTTGTGAGACTTTTAAAGCATTTGATAGGAATATCAAGTGAGCACTTGAACATGTGAACAAACTGATGGGATAAGGATTTAAATTTGTGAATTGTCCACATAATAATGGAGCCATCTCTTAGGAAAATTATAGGTAGAAGAGGGAAGAGCATCTGTGGTAGAACCTTGAATAACTTGAATATTTAGAGATTCAAGAAATAGCAATCTGTTATATAATATGCTATAGACTTTTGCATTTCAATCTTATATTCTGCTACATTGCCCAACCATCTAATTAATTCCAATAGATTTTTGTTTTATTTTCTAAGTAGATAATCATATTGTCTTAAAAAGCAACAATTTATTTTGGAATAATTTTGGAATTTATTCTGGACACTTTATGTCATGAGATTCTGGGTCCTATCAAATTCCTGAGGAGAATGTTGGTTGTTTTGATTAATAGGCAATCCACTCAGTTAGGTCCATACTGTAGGTTCTTTCTCTTTTCCTGTGGGTATTGGTTTCCATGCCAATTCAGTCTAAAAACACTTTGTTATAAGGTTTAGGTCTTCCATTTAAGGATTGTGGAGCGAGTTATCATGTAATGTGTCAGGGGAACACAGTCTCTGGCATGTCAGAGACTTTTAGCAAATGTCACTTTATTACGTACACAGAACAAAAAGTCCAAAGGAGCAGGGAAAGAGGTCCCATCCTGGCCGATCCCCTGGGAGGGCCAACTGCTCACATTAGAGTCAGTAGATGGTGGCTCCACATGCCTGTCAGAAATAAGGGACACTTGTTTGTTGCCCAAGTGTTGGGCTTTTTACACACCAGGAGCAGGTGGCCCTGCCAATGAGCAAAAAGCATGCATTAGGCAATCCCTGTGCCCCAGCAAGCAGCAAGGACGTGTTGAGATCTAACATTTCCCCTGGGCTGCCTGTGGTCTCTTGCAAAAAGGAAACAAATCAGACACCTGCACATAAATAAGCAAAAATGGAAACATGAAATATCTGCATACAAACAAGCAAGAGGGGAAAAAAGAAGGGGTAGATGAAGACTAGGATTTGGCCACTGAGTGTGTCCATAACTTCAGCAGTCCACCCCTTGGCTTCTCAACCAGGCCTAGCCTCCACCTATCCACATCAGCTTTCACAACATAACCCACCTCCTTCCTTGGACATGAAGGTAAAGATGGGTTGGACCATCAGCTCAGAGCTCTCAATGATGTTGACAGTAAAGGTTTGGGAACACAAGCAGCTGCAGCACATTAGGAAATTGAGGACTTTGATGATTCTTATGCATACTCTTATTTCAAGTAGGGTGATCAGGCCTGTCTGGAATAATAACTGTATCCATGTTCTCTAAACTCCAGAAGCCAGTTGAAGAGGTCCATACAGAATCTCTTTGTACACTTTGCAACCAGTAGGCTTGCTGTTGGATTTTTGTCACCCCCTGTTCCAAACTCCCCTGAAGTATTGACCCATGTACAGCAGGAAGTGTTAGCAATAGAAATTTCTAGAGAATTATGTGTTCATGGTGCTTATTCCCAACCAAGGCAATAATTATCTGCCAAAAGAGGTGAATCCAGAATCATGGACTCCCACTGTCCCGGGCTAATTACATTTTGCTTGGGATAATAGATCAAGAGAGCATCTCAATGAGAAGATCTGGATTGGTTATGAATTTCACTGTCCTGTCATAGTTCAACAACCTATGCAGAGAATGACACAACCAAGGAGACTTTGATTCCTCCAAAAGAAAGATAAACCCTGGAGGGGTGCAACCCACCCCTAGGGAGTCACTGGTCATCTTGAGAATGCTAGCTGAAAGATGACTGACCCATTTGCCAGTTTCATTATATTGGGAGTCATTGCATCCTGATAGGTTGTCCAGGGGTATGGGGTAAAAAGGTGCACAGTCAGTGGCCATGTCATTATCTTTGTTACCAGGCATAAATGAAGGGCTTCCTGATATTAGTACAAATGTGTGGCAGGAGAAATCAGCAATCTGAGTGGCAAATAGGACTTGGCAAAAAGGGAATAGGGAGCAAGGGGTGAGATGGCAGATTCAGTAGTTGATCAGTTTCTCTGCAGCCGCGATGGCCTAATCAGCTAGATGGAGGTGTTTTGTTTTTCTTTCCAGATTGTGACTGGGAAAAATCTACAGAAATAAAAGAGGAGATCAACAACTAGTCCTAACAAGGTGGTTGGTGCAACCATCTCCCATGGGAGACACGTTTTTCAGCCTATTTGCAATAATGTATTTTTTACCTCTAAGGCTACCCAGTCTGTCTGTCCTTTGCATTGAGCTATAATCTCACCTTTTTCCCATTGATCTAAATGCCTTACCCATCTCTTCTGGCCCACATCACCCCTTCCTTATAGAGAGGAGTTGTCAGGACTCCTCAAAGTTGTCCCATGACCCTTCCCAAAGAGATTGGTGGCCCAACTAGGGGTAGGCATCACCCCCTAATCTCCAGTATGCAAGTGCCAGGTCCCACAGTCCAACCTGCTGGATAGTCATGCCATGTGGGTTAAGCATTTCTAGGTCGACTTCAAACACCCCATCCTTCCACCTGGTGGCCCTAACCTGCCATCCCGGAAATCATGTGGAGGGTATAATGGAGAAAAAAGTAGAGTGATCCACTGACTGACTGCAAAGGTAAGTCCCAAGTGGTCTGTTCTTGGTTCCCCTTTCTGGGCCAGTCCTCATCTGGATGGACATAAAGGCAGAAGTACAGCAAAGCCTGGGTTCCTCCCCCATCTGTGACCCCTCTGAGTGCTAGCAAGCAGGATAAGGCTGTGTTTCCCTTCCGGGGAACTGCTGACTTCAGCTTCTAGAGGGCCTGAGTAAGGTGCACAGTCCATCCAGTAAGAGATTTGTCAGAGTGTAGACGGTGAAGTTCCTTTTATAGGCGGCATTAAAGTTCTCTCCAATGCTGGTCGCCGATTGGTGATGGGTGGTATATTAGTCAGCCAAAGGGGTGCTGATGCAAAATACCAGAAATTGGTTGGTCTTTATAAAGGGTATTTATTTGGGGCTAGAAGTCCACAGTTACCAGGCCATAAAGCATAAGTTTCTCCCCCCACCAAAGTCCATTGCCATGAGTTGGAGCAAGACAGTTGCCAACGTTTGCCAGGTTTCAGGCTTCCTGGGTTCCTCTCTTCCCAGGGCTCTGTTTCTCTCTGGGCTCAGCTCCTCTGTTTCCTCCACAAGGTCAGCTGTAGACTATGAGGCTCTCTATGCTTTGCTTCTTTCCACAAGGCCAGCTGTGAACTCTCAGGCGAATGGCTCGTTTCTATCCCGGGGCCTTCTCTCCTTCCTCACCATAACTCCAACATCAAAACTGCTTCCTCTGTCCTTTGCAATGCCTTTTATATTTAATTCCCCCTCCCACCAAGGAGTGGGGCTCGATGCCCTATTGACATGGCCCAGTTAATGCCCTAATCATAACTTAATCATGCCCAGATTAGCAGACCAGTTTATAAGCATAAGCCAATATCAGTTTTTGGAATTCATAATTACATCAAACTGCCCAACTGCTACAGGTGGCGTGGAAGGTACACCTAATTCTGTGAGTCTGAGCCCATCATTGAGTGGATTGTGCAGTAACATTCCCATGATCCTTGGTCAGAGGAGATGTCATCTGGGTACCTGAAGGGATGGCAGAGCCACATTCCCAAGGTATCCCATGTATGTACCAAGTCTGCATGATGAACTGGAAAGGTGTCTACCATAACCAAGGTGTAAGACATACTTTGGTGTGGAGGGACAGGGCCCATGTAAACCACTTGCCATAAGCAGCCCAGTGTGACCTCTATGATAAGAGCCCCTAGATGCCTTTTCAGCCTCTGGCTTGTAGTTGATATCTCTCACATTGGTAAATCATGGATTGGGCCTCTTTTAAGAGAGAGACCCTCCATGTTCCTGGGCCTATAATTTCACGGTGTTGAAATTTCCATGTCCAGTTAGGTGGTGGATCCACCTAGCAGTGGAAATAGCCATGGGATGTTCAACGATTTCAGGTATAACATCAGGGCAATTTCATTGTCCTCATCCTCTGGGCAGGCTCATCCCCTGCCTCTCTCTTAGGAGGATCTCCAGCCTCATCAGAGTTAAAAAGCAATTGGGTGCATCCTTTATATTCTAAGTCATTCCAAAGATGTTCATCGTGATATATGCCCTTGCTGTGTCCCTCAACATGGGTAACACAGATGATGCCTTTCCACACCGCCAGTTGTTTCCAGAGATCCCTTCCCCATGCCAGGGAACCTCTAAGTCTCCAATCATGTTCCTTCTGTCACCAGACTGCTAACTCATTAGTGATGGTCCATGAATCAGTAAACAGGTATATGGGGGGACTTTGGTCTGAGTGCTCCAGGGCTAAGGGTGCCCCTCACAGTTCAGCCTATTGGGCACTTTTCTGGTGTCAGAGGTAGAACATAGTCTGTCTGAGGCAAGGGAAACAGTGGCTGCTGCCCAATGGACACCAGGTAGCTTTAGCTTGGCTGATACATCAATAAACCAGCACTGAGCATCTGGTGGGGCATCCTTGAGTCGGAATTCTCAAGATGCCAATTCACAGAGGGAAGGGGCCTCATGTGGTGTTTCAATAGGATCATTGTTCAGGGAGTCCTCCACCACCCACTCATCCAAGCACGTCACTCCCTGGGGGCCTGGGTAAGCACAGTCCCGAATGTATCACTTCCATTAGATGATACCCTATTGATGCGAACTGCCTGGGTTTGTGTTCTGATTACCCAGAACCCAGGACATGATGGGAATGTCTGGCCTCAGGAGGTCCTTTCCATTTGCACCAAGGCCCAAAAACATGCCAGAAGTTGCCTCTTGAAGGGGAAATAGCATTGTGCCATTTCAGGAAAGTTCTTTGTTCAAAACCCCAGAAGTCTATGAATTCCTGTTGGCCCCTCCTTCTGCCAGAGGGACCAGTTTGTGTGGGTCCAGATGGCCAAAACCTGTAACTCAAATGGAGATCCAGGCTTTAAAGGTTCTAGAGGCAGGAAGACTTACACAGCTGCTTTTACTTCTTGCAAGGGGCCTGTTTCTCCTCCATTCTCCAGTGGAAAGTACCTGCTTTTTGTGTCACTTGGTATAGGGGTGCCAGGATACAGAGATGAGGAATATGCTGGCACCAATATGCAAATAGCCCAACTGCTGGGCCTCCTTTTTTGGAGGTAGGTGGCTTTAGGGACAGTAATTTGTCTGATACTGGTCAGGGACCTGGTGCTGGGTTCCAGCCTATATGCTGCCTAAGAAGGTGACCTACTCGGCTAGGACTTGTATCTTATTGGAATTTATGGCCCATTTAGTCTGTTGAAGCCTAGATAGCACTGTATTCAATCCCTTTGGGGTTTGCTCCTCAATTTGGCCCACCAACATGATATTATCAATATAATGGAACACTTGGAGTCCTTTGGGCAGAGGTAGCTTACTCAAACCCTGTGTCCCACCCATGGGTGGCAGATAGTGGGTGAATTTAAATACCGCTGTGTTAGTACAGTGAAGATATACTGTAGGCTTTGCCACATGAAAACAAACTGATCCTAGTTCTCCTCTGGAGTGGGATAGAGAAAAAGGTGTTCACCAGGTCAATGACCGCATACTAAATGCTGATGGCTTCTGTGAGAGGCATGCCTGGGATTATGGGCATCACAAGGGGCACTTCTGCATTCAAGCACCCAAAGCCTATAGTCAGCTGCCATGCTGGCCCCTTACTTTTTTTACTGGCTACACTGTGCTATTATAGGCAAAGATGGTGGAATGAGGATACTTGTAGATAGAAGGCCTTTGTTTAGTTTGCTAGTGGCT
>PVKH010035027.1:0-11783 GCA_004027955.1 Chaetophractus vellerosus | reverse complement strand
TGCCATCTGCAAGGGGTGCCTGCACAGGAGGGCCTTGCCCAGTGTCCTCAATGCCCTCTCAGGAGGCTGACCTGGCCAAGGACCAGTGTCTTTCAGCTCCCTTCCTCCCTTCCTCCCGCGACTGGGCGTCCTGGGTTCTGCACTGCGTGGGGCTTCCCCCACCTTCTCCAAGTGTCTGCCCCCCCAAAATGAGATCACATCCTTAAGAAGTTTATCTATAAATGTTGTTACTATTACTAATAATATATGTAAATATATATATCCCATAAACATTGGTTGAACATCTATCACACACTGTGCTGGACATTAAAAAAACACTGATCCTGTTTTCCCAGAGCTCACAGTAAGCCAAAACGGTGCAGGTAGAAGGATGACAATACTTATCCTTAAATCTTTTTTTTTTTTTTTTACCTTTATGGAAAGTTTCAGGCTGCATAAAGCAACACGTTGCTAAAGCTATTTTTTTCTCTATTTTCAAGTACTAACGCATTTTTAAATGGCTGCCACCCAAAATCTAAAGAAAAACATACCTGAAATTCTGCAATATCTCAACTGATTTCAGCCCAAGATAAAGAAATGGAAGATACTACGTCTATTAACTGTTGGGACCAAGGATAATGGCAAGTATTTAATGAGATCTCTAGCACTGAAAAATTGATAATGATAACCTCACTGCGAAGGATAATAGAAGACTGACCTTGGGCTATGAAAAATGTGTTCTGCCAACTCCTGGCTGCAGCCTGGGAGCCCACTCTCCCCTGCTTCTCACGTTACACTTGAGTAACACTATTTACCCACTTCTAGCTCCATCTAATGCAACATGCTGTTTGAGGCCTCTGTGCATTTGCTCATTCTGTGTCCTCAGCCTGGAACAACTAATTCCCCTTTACTCCTTGCTCTTCCCCCTTCCTCCTCCTTTCTTCCCCTTGACTTCACCCACAGGTTAACTGCCACTCAGCATTCAAGATTACATTTTACCCCCCACCCCACCCACCACCACCACCACCACCACTGCCAAAAATCTGTCCTATTTCCCTCCCCTGGTCTTTGTGAGGTGCCTGTCAGACCTACGGCATCATGGCACTTACCACGGAATAGGAACAACTTCTGTACATTTGTCTACTACTTCCACTAGCCCAGGTAGTTCTCAACTGGGGGCAGGGGATATTTGGCAGTGTCTGGCGACATTTTTGATTGTCATGGTTGGGGAAGAAGATGCTGCTTCAAGCTTCTATTGGGTAGAGGGCTCAGATACTGCTAAACATCCTACAATACACACAACAAAGAATTATCTAGGCCCAAATGCCAACAGTGCTGAGTCTGCCCTAGACTATGAGTTCCTCTAAGGCAAGAACCTTATCCAGCCGCATTCCACCAGCCCCAAGCACAGAGGCCAGTGCTTCGTGAGAACCCAAAACAATTTCTTAAAATTTAACTAAATTAAAATCTTCCTAGAGCCCTATAAAATAACTGATAGCCAATTTGAGCATGTACCACAAGTCAAAGGAAAAAAATCACCAGTTGAAGGGGTAACCTTTAATTGTCAATCTTCCCCTGACCCTTCCTACTTACTAAGTAGCTCTCACCACACTCCCTCCTTCCCTTTCCTCCTTTTTATCTTATACACATGTGCTCTCTGCCCCTTTTATGTTCATGTTTAAATTCCACTCTCAGGTAGGAATTTCAACATAGGGCAATAAATTGTCCCACATTTGTTTATCCCTAGAATTCCTTCCATTTAATTTTAACATTTAAACATATCAATTACTGGGTGACATGCTGGGCACTGTAAAAAAACAGAAAGATCAGTAAGAAACTGGGCTAGCCTAATGGGAAATTTCTTTAGACCTAGTAGAGTAAAAACAAAAACAAACAAACAAATACAAAACCAGTTTCATTTTGATTAATGTGATCAGGAAATGTTTCATAAAGGAGAAGCCTTTGATTTAGAGATCCATACATGTTTCAGAAAGAGTTTTAAAGTCACACATATGTAATCATGTCTTCCCTTATCTGGCATCTGACTAGCTTAGTTGTCAGTACCACCCTTAGGGGAAATGATTCTTAAACTTCACTATCAAAATCTCCTGGGTGGCTTGTTAAAGCACAGATTGCTGAGTCCCACCCTCAGAGTTTCTGATTCAGTAGGAAACTGGAGGATTTGCATCACTAACAAGTTCCCAGATGCTGCTGCTGCTAGTGCTTTTTGTTTGTTTGTTTTTGTATTTTTGCTTTTTAAAGATTTATTTTATTTATTTTCCCCCCCATCCCTTATTGTTTGCTCTCACTGTCTACTTTCTGTGCCTGAACATTGTGTGCAGTCTGTGTCTGCTTGTCCTCTTTTTAGGAGGCACTGGGAAGAGAATCCAGGACCTCCCATGTGGGAGGGAGGCACCCAATCACTTGAGCCACATCTATTCCCTGCTTATTGTGTCTTTCACTGTGTTTCCTCATTGTGTCTCCTCATTGCATCATCTCATTGTGTCTCCTTGTTGCATTGTCTCATTGCATCATCTCACCATGCTGGCCCATTGCATCAGCTCACTGTCTTGGTCATCTACTTTAGGAGGCACCATGAACCAAAATCAGGACTTCCCATGTGGTAGGCGGGCACCCAACTGCTTGAGCCACATCCATTTCCCTGCTGCTAGTGTTTGAACCATACTTTGAGAGCTACTGCCTTAGGAAAATCAGCTGGATAACTACTTGCTAGAGAAGTTTAGACCCTTCACTTGACTAAAACAATAAATTCCCAGTGTTCACAAAGAAAATAACTTGTAGTTTCTGGAAGCCCTCCTCATCCTAAAGCAAGGAGGGAAGAATCATGTTCAACCTCTTCCTAAAACTAAGGATAGGCTCAGTTTTCACAAGTAAGGTAAGGTAATAATATGGTGTCCTGGGGAACATAATTATTTATTGGAACTATACCATAACTAGCATAACATTCTCGAAGATTTTTATTATTATGAGCAAGATATGGTATCCGTTGAAGTGTTAAACACAGGGCCCTTATATCTAGAATTGTATAATAAATATTTGAAATGCTATTGATTTCTACCTTGATTATAACTCTTGGATTACTTGAATGTTATCGTTTGATTTAATAATCCCTATATTATTTTCTTTTTTTTTTTCCATTTTCAATCAAACTGCTCCTTTTCTTATCTTCCTTATCTTTGTATCTTGGTTCCCTAGGCTCATTTGCTCTCTCCTTGACTGTGATGCAACTTACTCCATAAACTAAAGTTTTGAATTCAAGAGCTAATTTTAATCCTGATTTTTAAAAAATGAATTTTCATTAAAGATAAAAATAATTTGCTGAATTTTTATGTCAATAGGGCAGAAATAGTAGAGTATGTTTAGTTCCCAACTTAGGAAGAAGCTATTTACCACTCTGATTTGAAATCTCTGGTCTTACAATATGTAACAGAAGTTCCTCTTTGGACAAAGCATTGGGCAAAGGTCAGGCATTTCAGATGACCCAGTGGCAAAAAGCAATTTCCTAGTGAATGCATCTAAAATATCATTCATTATATAGTTTGGGTAATTACAATGATTGGATTCACTAAATCATTTATTTTGTACTGCTACACTTTGAAACTATAGTTAAGATCAAATTAGAGCAATAGAAGGCCAGTTGCCCTAAGGGCATGTGTGTTTGTCTACACTAAAAGCTTCCAAATAATACAGTTGTATGGATAGAGCTGAATGAAGTGTTTTTTGGTTGTTTGTTTGTTTGATCTTCTTTGACCTAAAAGGGTCACTTAAGTGACCCTCCCAGAATAAAAAAAAAAAAAAAGTAGACTAACTAGTTGCCCATTGTTCTGGAAAAAGTGTATAAGGGCTTCATTTTATTCTAGTAGCTAAGTAAATGTGCCCAACTTCTCATAAACAGAGATTTTCCTTGGATAGAAGTGATCAAATCTGTGTAAGGGCCCCAGACCCTGAATGCTAGCACCTGTTATCCTATATTCCAAGTGAAAAACTCTAATCATGGAAAATAAAGAAAAAGAACAGGCTGTCTATGGGGATAGCTGATGCAGGGCCAACTCTAGTGCTGAGATGTTTATGAAGGAGGGCTCATTTGAGTAGTGTGACTAATGCTAGAAGCTTCTGCAAACTGAAAAGCAATAATAATCATTGTGCATGGAAGTGTGAACTAAAAACTCTTGTTTCCCTGATCAGCCAGACTACCCAAGTGTCAGTGATATATCTATCAGAGAGTACAGGATCAGTCCTCATCCATGATATTAAGTAGCAGCAAGAAGCAATAGTAGTGGTAGACTGATCAGACTTCAACTTTTAAAAACAGGACTGAATTCTCCTTCTACTGTACCACTATCACCACCAACATCTTTGAACTAAGTTCTTAGACTATTTGGGAAAGGGAGAAATACTAGAAGAAATACAAAACAAAATACTAGAATTCTTGCCCTTAAGTCTTACAGAGGCCAGACTGCCCATTGGACTAAGAGATATGACATCTTTATACTCCAAGTTTGTGGATCAAATTTATGTAATTATTTCGTAAAATTATTTCCACATTTTCCTTTATTTGTATGTGTTACTTGGATCATTCATATTAAATAATTGTGTTGTTAAGGGAAAGAATTTAAGAAGTTGTAAATACAGCAAGGGGAACATCTGTTTGCGCATATCAACTTTTAAGTGTTTCTTGGTAAAGATACTTGGGAACTGACAACTCTATGTGGAACCACTGGCTCTATATTTTTTGTTTACTAAAATAAAAAGCTATAGCAAAAACATGGAGACAAATGAGCAGTTTTATTCTATGACTTTCTATGTATTGAGGGCATCTCTTTCTCTGACATTTCAGGAAAATATAAAATTAGTGGTTAAGCGTAGGAAACTTTAAGTGTTTCCCACATATGGTCAAGTACTCTATACAGCCAAGGTTAGTAAAACAGACACATTTACATTATAATTATTCAGAATATAAATATCTGCTTTGATAAACTTTTAAGTTCTAGTAATGTTCTACTTTTTCTTGCCATGCAAATAAAATCCAGCCACTAACCAATCAAGTAGCCATTGGAGCCAAAATAAAACAAAGAAAAACAAAAATAATTGGCAAAACCCTCTGTCTCTTAAGACCAGAAAAGGGGTGAGCAGGTAAATTTGAGACTCAAATGTTTCAGTTGTCTGAATCACTAAAAACAGGCTCAGCCCATGTGAGAATACACACACACACACACACACACACATCAAAAACATCAGGCATTAAATGTGTACGATTTTTTTATATACCATTTTTAAGAAATGGCTCCATAGAAATGATACATCTTAAATTCTAACAGGTGAGTAGGGCCTTATTTAATGACTCAGACTTTCTGTTCTTGTTAGGAGAGTTGAAGGGTAGCAACAGGTTTTAGTTTATTTAGTTCCCCTCCAAACCAACTCATCCGCTAAGATTACTATGAAGATTGAAGAAATGGGACAGTTGAGTTCTCTCTCTTTTACCTGGTGGAAGATGTACTTTATTGTCTGTTTTATATTAAATTTCCTGTCCAAGGAGCAGCCATTAATGCATTTCTTATTTTCTATATACTTATTTTTTAAATCCACCTGGGTCACTCAGTGTCTTTGCTTGCATTAGGGATACTTTGAGGAAATCTCTTGCAACCATATAATAAAACACAGGATTAAGAAAATGCAGTTAGTCCCTTTAAACTTCTTCAGGCCACTGTATTTTATTGTGCACTATAAATTTCACATATTCAACTTGGACTATCTTCTCTAACTCCTCTGCTGTGCTTCACTCCCACATCTATCTGAAAGATAAAAATATATGAATGTTACCTTTGTCTACTCAGACTTTTGGAGAGTAATAACAACAGCTTTGAAATTCTTCCAGAAAAATTAATCTAACCTGTGACATCATTTAACTGTAATGACTCACATTTGTGTAGTACTTCAGGAGTCACAATATACTTTCTCATTTGAACCTTACACAGCCCAATGAGATAGAGGAGGGACTGTTACTATTCCCGTTATACTAGGGAGAAAATTAAGCCTCACGGAAGTCAAGTGATGCCTGCAGCCTGCTAGCTGGAAGTGGAAGGGCTGGTTTGCCTGACTCCAGACCTGTGCTGCTTTTGCTACACTACTTTGCTTCTTTCCAACTCTCACATGACTCTGATTCCAGCATATTCGGCTTTTATACTCTTCTCATTAAACATAAGTCAGATAGCAATAAGCAAAATACAGAAGAAAATTCTCTAGATAGGTTGCTCCAGATATAAGTACCCCATTTAAATACCTATGAAGATTGTACATAAGTCTTTACATGAAGTACCACGTATATTTTGCAGCTAAAATTCAAGTATTAATTATTTTTCAGAGCAGGAAAATTATAGTCCAAGAAATTTTTCTTAGATCCAGTGGTGAAGGTCTGTCAATTTTGTGTCAAGAATAAACTTTATTGACTCTATTTGTGTCTAAGAGTAATTGAGAGTATGATTGTAATTCCACAAATATATTTAGATTTCACGTTTTTGCCTTTCATGAGCTCCTTAAATTAAGCCTGAGCTCAAATTTTAGTTGCCTTTGTACTCTTGCAGATAAGTACAGTGCCTTAAACATTAAAGCACTCAGTTAGTATTTGCTTTTGTTGTTAAACACTTGAAGATGCCTATAAACTGCCACAGCTTTTCATTTAAGCTGACTAGTTATTATGTCTCTCAACAGCTCTCTAAACAAAACTTGATTGCTGTTCTCGATATGTATGTGGACACAGTTTATTCTTTAACAGATTCACTAATAAAGGTTATATTTGCAATCCTACCTCTCACTATAGCATCTGTGGATTAAACTGAGCCTTTAATTTATCAACCATTGAAACTTGGTAATGAAACTCTGGCGTGTGAGTGTGCGTGTGTGTGTGTGCGTGCAAAAGGGTGAAGAAGAATAGGCTTGGGTTCTACAATCATGTGGCATTTGTGAATTATTTCCTAACATGGCATCCTCTTCCTTTATTTTCCTGCAAAACAACCATTCTCAGCCAAATAATTTTGCTTTAACTTAAGTAAAAAGAGAAAAATAGATATATATTTATATAAATTATATAAAAATATATTGTATACAAATATGTTACACATCACTTTATACAAATATATAATATAAATATATATTTATCATTTATGATTATATATAATACATGTATTTCCATATATATGCATGTATGTGTATATATTTTTTTTCTCCTTTCCAAAAGAAATGTAAAAAGGGCTTATTTAGTGAATCTACTTATTACTACTTCCTTTTACCTCAAGATCCATTAACATGTACAGACATTAGGGTAATGTATACAAATCCTAAAAAGACAGATTATTATCCCCCAGAAAACATCATATCAATTAGGGTTCTAGAGTCAAAAGCATCAGAAATGAATTCTGACTAAGCAAATGAGATTTGTTACAAAGATGTCAGATTGAACACAAAATCTACAGAAGGGCTGGAGAACCAGGCTCAGAAAAATGACAGAACAGAAACTAAAGACCTCTGCAGTTAATTCACCTTCTTTCCCTGCTGCTGCAGAATGAATAAACAAACAAACACAACAACTGTTGCTGTTTTGTGCTCAAGTCATTTCATTCGATGCTCAGAGCTCCAGAAAGAGAACTCAACTAGTTTGTTTTGTTCCATAAAGTCCACAATTTAAGTTTAGTTGGGGAATTACGCACCATCACTCATATGATCCGAGAATGAGGGATGGGTGGAGTCTCAAATGAAAGTGAGAACTAGTCCTGGAATTGGGTTGAATGCTCCTGGATGACCCGAACTCATTAAGTACCTACTGTGGCCCATCCTCCTTTGCTAACCACCCCCCGACCACCACCACTGTTCTTCAGTTTTAAAATAACTATCACTAATCACATTTATGATTGGCTTTAGAGAAACAGCAACAAAGATAGAGAAGTAGGGAAATTGGGTCTCCTTCCAGGCTCATAAATTCAAGTTGATTTCTTATTTGCCAATTTAAGGAAGGCAAGGGCCTCTCAAGAGATGAGTTGATTAATATTTTCAATTGAGGTTTCTGCTCAGGTTTTAGGAATCACACAACACAAGCTGGTGCACATACAAGTACCAAGTGAAGTGAATCATTGAGATAGGCAGTGTTGATAGACTAAGGCAGACTACCTCTCTAAGATGTTGAGAGGGTGAAAGCCACAGAAAAGGCCTAATTCACAACTGCGAGTCTGACCAAAATGAAAAGACTCCCCTCATCTTTTCCTTAGCAACAGCAAGAGCAGTAGCCACAGCAGGCCAACAGATAACTCCTGAATCATTTGTCCCACTTTTCCTCATCTGGAGAAAGAGTCAACCTCACAGTTTTTGCTATAGAAACTTTACCCCAGTATTTCTACTCTTGAAATGCTAATATTGTTACCAGGAAGTGGGGTGTGACTTTTTTAATAGGTAGAAATAAAAATCTAAATATTCACATGTCTTCTGTTAAGAGGGGGTATGCCCATGGAAAGGCCCTGGGATGACTTCAGAGTAGATACTAGTTTGATGTCACCTCTGACACAGCTGGGAGGCTAGAAAGACACCTCTACTTCTCTGAGCCAGTTTCCTCTTCTCTATAAGATAGCATAACACTAACACAACAACAATATTTCTAGCTCTGGAATCAGAAAGATCTGGGTTGAGGTTCTGGTTCTGCCACTTGCTAGGTGGATATTCTTGAGCTCATTATTTAACCTCCCTGAGCCTTAGTTTCTTCATATGTGAAATAGGGATAAAAATAAAGGTACTTTATTTAAAGTATCTTTCAGAGGAAGACACTATTATTGTGATGATTAGGCAAAATAAATCATACTGCAGTGCCAGACTCAGAGTCAGTTGTATTATTAGCATTCCTATTCCCACTCCCACAATACTACTACCTTACAATAGTAGTATTTCCACCACTGCCCACTACCCTATTACAGTTACCTTACATGGAAGTTCGATATTATTTATGAATTCCAAAAAGAGATATAGGTTATGTTTGTAAACTGGTCAGCTCCTCTGGGCATGATACCTGTTGATTGTACTAAATTCAAAGGTTACATTTACTTGATTAAATTAAAATTAGGGTTTTGATTTGGCCAAGTCAATAGGGTGTTAAGTCCCTGCCCCCTTGGTGGGTGGACACCAACACAGAGAAAAACAACACAAAGGAAGAGAGACAACTCATTAGACATGGCAGAGGCCCCAGGAAGAAAGATGAGCCTGATAGTCTACAGTTGAGCTTGTGAAGAGACAGGACAGGTGAGCCCAGAAAGAAACAAGCGCTGAAAGACAAGCCTATGCCAGCCTGTAGCTGAGACTGGAAGAAGATCGGACCACAGAGCCTTAAGAGGAAGAAGGAAAGCTGAACTCTTACAGACGTCATCCACCATCTTGCAACAACACATGGCAACAGACTTTGGGTGAGAAAGTACCTCTTATGGTACCTTAAGTTGTACTCTTTAGGGCCTTGCGACTGTAAACTTCTACCCCAAATAAATACCTTTTATAAAAGCCAACAGTGTTCTGATACTTTGCATTAGCACCCCTTTTGGATGACTGATACACCTTACTACATTGCTACTACCTTACCACACTTCTACTACTACCTTACTATAGTACTATTACCTTGTGACACTTCTACTATTACCATTGATGCTACTACTACCTTACTAATTACTATTGTATTATTCACTTCTACTACTACATTATGACATTGCTACTACCATATTATATGACATTATGGCATTAATGCTACTACCTCATTAGACTACTATTACAATAGCTGTGACATTACTAGTTTCATATCACATTGTTGCTACCACCTCACTACATGGCTACTACTACCTTATGACATGACTCCTACCATACTATACAACTACTACTTTACTACATTACTACTATGTTACTACACTACTACTACTTTACTATATTACTACTACCTTACTACCTTCTTACACTACTACTATTACCTTACTACACTGCTACTGCTATAGTACTACTTACTACAACCACTATACTATACACTATGATTGCTGCTACGCTTTACCACCACTACAATCACTCTACTACTACTCTTGTACTACTGCTGCTACCATGCATCCTCCTCCTATTATTAACACTTTCATAAAGTCCCTTCTAGTTTCAATTTCCTATATTCTATAAATAGATTATACACAGATGGCAATGAAGCTCAGAGTTTCTTCTAAGATTTAATACAAGTTCAGGCAGAGTAAGTTCATGGAACATGGTATAGAGAGCTATTGAAAATATTGTAGAATGCAGGAATTTTGTTCAGGGGGAAATGCCAAACTATAAAGAAGTTAGGCCAGGAGGATTGGAAAGTACAAAACAGCCCACTCAAGAGGGGTTTCAATCTATCAGTGGTTACTAAAAGGACAGTTGTCCTGTTTAGGGAGCCCAAACATTCTGGGATTAAAGACGCAGCAGTTCTTTGTTAGCTATCATAGGGCTTAGCCAGTTTGAATGGCTGGTCTGGCTTTCCTAAGAAATGTTTATCTTGTATTCCTCTTTCAGGCATTAATTACATAATTCTAAATTTTATGGTAATCCCTAAAATATAATTGGGAAATATTGTCAGCGAAGAAGAGCTGAAAGGTGAATTAGGGGAATACTCCAAATACACACATGGATTTTTATTTCATGTCATATTCTATCTGCATCAAATTGTAAGCACAGACGCAATGATTCCCAAGGATGAAGCCTGTCATTCATAAATTTTTGTCTCCCATTTTGCCTAGTCCAGTGTCTTTTACATCATCTTGGTTCAGGAAATATTTACTGAGTTTAGGAAAGTGAAAACTCCCCAAATTCTAATGATGCTAGCCACTTGTTTTAGTTTGCTAAAGGCTGCCAATGCAATATACAAGTGATGAGTTGGCTTTTACAATAGGATTTATTAACTTATAAGCTTACTGTTCTGAGCTTGGGAAAAATGTCCAAGTCAAGGAATCAGGCTAAACTCTCTTCCCAAAGGTTACTGCTGGCAATCCTGGACTCCTGCCACATGGCAAGGCACATGGCCATGTCCGTTTGTCTCTTCCCTCTCCTGGGCCTCTTTACTTCAGTTTCAGGCTGCTGCATCTGTGGCACTTCTCTCCCTCAGGTTTTGACAAATTTTGGAGGCTTCTCTCTGTCTCTGTGACTTTTCTCATCTGTGGCTTTTTATTCCTCCATTTATAAAGGACTCCAAAAAGAGGATTAAGACTCACCCTGGGTCATGTCCTACTGAAGTGATCTAATCAAAAGGAAAGTCCCTTTTACTGAATCTAATCAAAATGTTCCATCCAGAATAAGTTTGAGGCAGGTTAGTATAGTGAAAGGGGGAAGGCAGCTGGCCTGGCAGACAGCATGGCCCAGAGACCACAGGGCCATGAGACCCCACCAGGAAACCTCCTAAGAAGAAGGCTGCCAGAAAGACCCTGTGAGATCCTGGCCACGAGAATCCCATTTGGAATGAGAATCCTGTTCGGGGTCAAGGGAAATCCCCGGATACCCTCAAAAGGCCTCGCCATTGGCCCCCAGAGAAATGACAGGTGGGATAACCATTCAGAACAGCAAGCAGCTGGGCCCCACCCCAACATTATGAAAGGGGAGGAGGAAAGACTTTGAAAAGCCCTGACCTGGAGCTCCATGTGCACCGCTCACCCTGCAGCACGCCTGGGGTCCCTGCCACAGACCGTGTACCTTTCTTGTTTTCTTGTTTCTTAACAAACTCTTTACTCCCTTGCCTACCCTATGGCATATCC